>CAJVRI010001216.1:0-198881 GCA_911649635.1 Poeciliopsis gracilis | reverse complement strand
GCAAAAAAATTACAGTCCACAGCAGAACAGTCTACGAACCTCGACCATGAGCGGCAGCCGGCCGGCTGACAGAACGTATTAGCTTAAAGACACAGCTCTCCCACAGTCTTCGCGGCCGTACGCCTGTCGATGTTTGTCATTGGTGGAGTAAGACTGACCCCTACTGTCGAAATTCATCATCTTTATCCCTGTGCTGAAAGAGCGTTGTTTCATTGGTGGAGTAAGACTGACCCCAAGTGGCGAAATACGGAAATGGTTTCTAAACAGTCACTGCTGATGAATGAAGTCCTTTCTTTGACCCCTGGTAACCCCCCTCAGCATACTCAAAAAACTCACCATTTTGATAACTTTAGATGGGACATGCCTTATGAACAGACTGACCGAGTTTGAAGCCGATCAATCGAAATCCCTAGGAGGAGTTCGATCAAATGCAAAGGCTGTAAAGCGGCAAAAATGGGGTCAAAATCTGAACTTCAATCTAAAATGGCCGACTTCCTGTGGGGGTTTAGACCATTGCTCCAAGAGACTTTTTTTACATCCTGACAAGGTGCACATGTGTACCGAGTTTCGTAATTGTAGGTTAAAGCATGGCTTGGGGCTGATCGTTTAAAGTTTTCTAGGGGGCGCTATAGAAAATTTAGGCCACGCCCACCAATTGTTGTGATGGATTCCTGTCAGGGAATGGCAGAGGAACCATCCTAGTGAGTTTGGAGCAGCTCGGCCCGAAACTCTGGAATTGAGAGCCAAGCGTATGGCAGTGGCGTTACAGGTCACTTCGCCACGCCGCCACGCCCACCTGCTCCATCCTAGCTGTTCAGGGTTGGAATCCTCAACACACCAACATGTCTTCTGTCTCTGGGCACAGTTTCATGGTGATGAGGTCAAAGGGGTCGGATAGCGACCGTTCACAGTAAAATATGACACTTCCTGTTCTCAGGGGGGCGTGGCCTAAGTGATGTCATCATTCGACCATTGGGTATTGTAGGAGACCTGATGATGATAAATCACAGTAACTTTGGTGCCTCTGTGAGTTTCTGTGTAGGAGATATAACAGTTTATTTTTTTATGGCGAGTCGGTGAACTTTGACCCCTGCTAACCTCCCTTCAGCATACTCAAAAACTCACAATTTTGATAACTTTAGATGGGACATGCATTATGAACAAACTGACCGAGTTTGAAGCCGATCAATCGAAATCCCTAGGAGGAGTTCGATCAAATGCGAAGGCTGTAAACGGCAAAAATGGGGGTCAAAATCGGAGCTTCAATCCAAAATGGCCGACTTTCTGTGATACTTGCACTATGACATTAATTGTAAATTTTGAGCATCTTGGGGAGCTCTACAAGTGTACCAAATTTCATGTCTCTACGATAAAAGTAAGTGAATAGCAAAGGGTCCTTTGAAAATTGCTAGGTGGCGCTACTGAGCCATTTCCTGTGTGATTTTTGCAATGACCTTAAAATATGAAATTTTTAAACAGGCTTAAGGCCTCTGCCAAGTTTGGTGAGTTTTTGAATATGATAAAGCCCCCAAAAAGCCACTTCATTCGGAGGGAGAATCGTAATAATAATAATAATTAAAGCCACAAGTGGCATCGGGGCGGCCCTCGCAGCCAAGCGCCGCTCGGCCTATTGGCCACCGCGGAGGAACTAGCAACCTCCGGCGCGCCAGCCACACAGAAGCTCTAGCGCAGCTTACAGCACCTCCACCCGCACGGCACCCGGAAGCTGATTGCGCAGATTCCCAGCACCGCGCCCACGTGCCAACGCAGAAGCCGTTGCGCAGTTTCCGCGCCCGATCCACCAGGCGGTGCGCATCGATGCGTTCGGCGGCGCTCCCTGACGGCGCACAAAAAATGTGGGTTTCAGATTAGGCGCATTTAATGAGGAGATATAGCTGGTGTATTAACCTAGGGGCGCAGTGGAGTCAAATTACATTTCAATGCTGTTGTGCTTCTTAGAGGTCAATAAAGGTCATACATATCCAGTTTGGTGCCAGTCGGATGATCCATGAGTGATTTGTAGCCGATCTTATGCACATGGCAAGAACTGCAGTTCGCCATTTCTACACCCAAATGCGGTTCAGTCAGCAGCCAGCATTCCACAGAGTTCATCATTTTATCATTTTAAGTCAGTTTTCAGATCATGAAACTCATATAAATGATAGAATAACAGTAAAATATACAGTAGAAAAAAACAGGTCACTCTATGCTAAAAGTGGGGCGGGGCTAACGGCTGCACGAAACCGCGGAAGCTGTTGCTGGAATTCCAGCACTGCGCCCACATGCCAACGCAGAAGCCGTTGCGCAGTTTCCGCGCCCGTCCACCAGGCGGTTTGCACTGATGCGTTCGGCGGCGCTCCCTGACGACGCACAAAAAATGTGGTACAGATTGGCGCATTTAGTGAGGAGATATAGCTGGTGGATTAACCTAGGGGGAGCAGTGGAGTCAAATTACATTTCAATGCTGTTGTTCTCCTTAGAGGTCAACAAAGGTCATACATATCCAGTTTCGCACCAGTCGGATGATCCATGAGTGATTTATAGCCGATCTTATGCACATGGCGAAGAACTGCAGTTCGCCATTTCTACAACCAAATGCGGTTCAGTCAGCAGCCAGCATTCCACAGAGTTCATCATTTTATCGTTTTAAGTCAGTTTTCAGATCATAAAACTCATATAAATGATAGAATAACAGTAAAATATACAGCAGAAAAAACAGCTCACGCTATGCTAAAAGTGGGCGGGGCTAACGTGATGTCATGAAAGTCACCATGTAAATGTGTTCTGCAGAGAGAATTAGGAAGTCTGGTGCAGCTGTCATCTTGCATTTGGAAGTTATTTAATCTTCATCTTTCATGGCAAATATTCAGTTTCACACTAAGCCACGCCCACATGCTTTCATGCTAACTACAACTTAGATTTAATGCAGTGCAATTTCAACCTTCTTCTAAAAATCAGAGGAACATTTTAAAGTTGAAGATGTTCCAGTTTAATAAATAATAAACCAAGGGCAAAGCACATTAGCAGAGCACAGTTAACTGTCAGCACATTAGAACAATAGCACAGGCTCAATCCCACTCATTAATTAGGTATTAATCACAGGAAGCGCTACAACTAAATATTATAACCCCAATCACTCGTTAATGAGACACTTAGGATTTTTTCTTAGCTCTTTCAAACGAAACTTTAAACCAGGGTCACCAACCCAGTCGCCTGCAGGGACCTTTTCAGTCGCCCAGCGGAGCTACTCCTAAAAATAGCCATTATAATTATGGAGCACTACCAAAAAAATAATTTAATTAAATGTTTTTTCATTGAAGTAATAACGTTTGACGTTTATATTTAGAGTTCAAACGAGGGAAATGATAAAAACATTTAGCAGGAAAGAGTATAAAAGTCTTTCCTGCTGTTAAAGTTTAGAACTGCAGGCGCCTACAGGAAACTGTTGGAGAGCAGCAGCGCCTGCAGCTGCACTCTGCGTACCGTCACATTTTCCTTTAAGTAAACAAAGAAAAGAATAACTTCTGGAGTTTTTATTATTTAACCCTATTTACTATTAACAAAACTGTGAAGAAAAAATAAATAAATTGTGCGAAAACATCTTATTCGTAGCGCGCATCGCAACACCTGAACCTGGGAATCAACACCGTCCTCTTTCCGTGAACCTCATGGAGAGGCTTCGCTTCATGTCTTTATTATTTAGCCTCGTCTGGAAAAGAAGTCCGCTGCTCTTGTGTTTTAGGCATATTTAGTTGCAGCACTTCCTGTGATAAATACCTAATTAATGGGTGGGATTCAACCTGTGCTACTGTTCGGATGTGCTGAAAGTTAACTGTGCTCTGCTAATATGCTTTGCCCCTGGTTTATTACTTAGCGTAAAAACAAACGAGGCTCAATGTATGAAACTGGATGTATGAAACACAATATTCAGTATATTGAATTAGTAAAGCGCTTCGTTAGCTTTAAAAACGTTGCAGGCCTGAATGGACTCGGTTAGCATCGTCCTCGGAGTTCCAAAACATGACGGCTCCTATAATCAGTGTTACTCACCGAGAGTTATGAGTTTTTAAACAGTAAAACTGCTCCAACTCCGCTTCAACAGTCCGCTCCGGCTCACGACAGTTGTTCGGATCTGTAGCTCCAAAACCCGAAGCAAAACTTTGAGCGTGGTCCCGTTCTGTTCAGGAAAAGTTAGCAGCTCCAACTGCTTCGCAAAAAAAAAAAAAAAAAAAAAAGTACAGTCCACAGCGTAATATGCCGTACCTCGACCCTGAACGGCCGCCGGCCGACTGCCAGTACGTAGCAGCTAGCAGGCACAGCTACAGTACGGCTCATAACCAATCAAATTGCTTAAATTTGTTTTTGCCCTTGACTGACCAGTAGGCTGAGACGAGTGAAATTGATGCATTTACTTGCCGTAGTAAATAACAGTTATTAAAAAAACGCTAAATTTTCTCCGTGTTTTAAGCCAACAAAAATTATCTGAGGGCTGAAAAAAAGTCATTGGGGGACGCTCTCCCACAGTCTTCGCGGCCGTGCGCCTGTCGATGTTTGTCATTGGTGGAGTAAGACTGAGCCCCTACTGTCGAAATTCATCATCTTTATCCGTGTGCTGAAAGAGCGTTGTTTCATTGGTGGAGTAAGACTGACCCCTACTGTCGAAATTCATCATCTTTATCCGTGTGCTGAAAGAGCGTTGTTTCATTGGTGGAGTAAGACTGACCCCAAGTGGCGAATTACGGAAATGGTTTCTAAACAGTGACTCCTGATCACTGACGTCCCGTTATTTCTAACAAAAATCAATGAATGTTTGTACTCTAAGCCACAAAACAAAATTATTTGTAAAAAAAAAGCAAATAATTCTAATCATGTATATTTAAATAATTAATATGTTAACTTGCATAACATAACCTATATTTCATGGGCTGCTGTGGTGTTACAGTTTTGGTGGGCTAAGGTGATTTCATCAAGTGAAAATGTAAATGTGTTCAAGGCTGTTCTGCAGAAAGACATAGTAAGTCTTATGCAGCTGTAATCTTGCATTTGGAAGATATTAAATCTTGATGTTTGATGGCGAATCGTCAAAGTTCGCCACGCCGCCACACCCACCTGCTCCATCGGAGCTGGTCGGGGTTGGAATCCTCAAGACACCAACATGTCTTCTCTCTGTGGGTAAAGTTTCAAGTTGATGAGGTTAAAGGGGTCGGATCGCGACCGTTCACAGTAAAACATGACACTTCCTGTTCTCAGGGGGCGTGGCCTAAGTGATGTCATCATTGACCATGGGTATTGTAGGACACCCAATGATGATCAATCACTGAAAGTTTGGTGCCTCTGTGAGGTTTTTGTGTAAGAAATATAACAGTTTATTATTTCATGGCGAGTAGGTCAACTTTGACCCCTGGTAACCCCCCTTCAGCAGTCTCAAACAGTCATCGTTTTGATAACTTTAAATGGGACATGCCTTATAAACAGACTGACCGAGTTTGAAGTCGATCAATCAAAATCTCTAGGAGGAGTTCGATCAAATGTGAGGGCTGTAAACGGCAAAAATGGGGGTCAAAATCCAAACTTCAATCTAAAATGGCCGACTTCCTGTGGGGTTTAGACCATGGCTCCAAGAGACTTTTTTTGTACGTCCTGAAAAGATATACATGTGTAACAAGTTTCGTAATTGTAGGTTAAAGCATGGCTTGGGGCTGGTCGTTTAAAGTTTTCTAGGGGGCGCTATAGAAAAATTAGGCCACGCCCACCAATTGTTGTGGTGGATTCCTGTCAGGGAGTGGCAGAGGACCCATCATAGTGAGTTTGGAGCAGCTCGGCCTGAAACTCTGGAATTGAGAGCCAAACGTATGGCAGTGGCGTTACAGGTCACTTCGCCACGCCGCCACGCCCACCTGCTCCATCTTAGCTGGTTGGGGTTGGAATCCTCAACACACCAACATGTCTTCTGTTTCTGGGTACAGTTTCAAGTTGATGAGGTCAAAGGGGTCAGATAGCGACCGTTCACAGTAAAACATGACACTTCCTGTTCTCAGGGGGCGTGGCCTAAGTGATGTCATCATTCGACCATTGGGTATTGTAGGAGACCCGATGATGATCAATCACAGTAACTTTGGTGCCTCTGTGAGTTTCTGTATAGGAGATATAACAGTTTGTTTTTTTATGGCGAGTCGGTGAACTTTGACCCCTGCTAAGCCCCCTTCAACATACTCAAAAACTCACCGTTTGGATAACTTTAGATGGGACATGCCTTATGAACAGACTGAGCGAGTTTGAAGCTGATCAATCGAAATCCGTAGGAGGAGTTCGATCAAATGCGAAGGCTGTAAACGGCAAAAATGGGGTCAAAATCGGAGCTTCAATCCAAAATGGCCAACATCCTGTGATACTTGCACTATGACATTAATTGTAAATTTTGAGCGTCTTGGGGAGCTCTACAAGTGTACCAAATTTCATGTCTCTACGATAAAGTAAGTGAATAGCAAAGGGTCCTTTGAAAATTGCTAGGTGGCGCTACTGAGTCGTTTCCTGTGTGATTTTTGCAATGACCTTAAAATACAAAATTTTGAAACTCCCTTAACGCGTCCGCCAAGTTTGGTGAGTTTTTGAATATGATAAAGCCCCCAAAAAAGCCCCTCTTTAGGGGGGCAGAATAATAATAATAATAATTAAAGCCACAAGTGGCATCGGGCGGCCCTCGCAGCCAAGCGCCGCTCCGGCCTATTGGCCACCGCGGAGGAACTAGCAACCTCCGGCCGCCAGCCACCACAGAAGCTCTAACGCAGCTTACAGCACCTCCACCCGCACGGCACCCGGAAGCTGTTGCGCAGATTCCAGCACCGCGCCCACATGCCAACGCAGAAGCCGTTGCGCAGTTTCCGCGCCCGTCCACCAGGCGGTACGCATCGATGCGTTCGGCGGCGCTCCCTGACGACGCACAAAAAATGTGGTTCAGATTGGCGCATTTAATGAGGAGATATAGCTGGTGGATTAACCTAGGGGGCGCAGTGGAGTCAAATTACATTTCAATGCTGTTGTGCTTCTTAGAGGTCAATAAAGGTCATACATATCCAGTTTGGTGCCAGTCGGATGATCCATGAGTGATTTGTAGCCGATCTTATGCACATGGCAAAGAACTGCAGTTCGCCATTTCTACACCCAAATGCGGTTCAGTCAGCAGCCAGCATTCCACAGAGTTAATCATTTTATCATTTTAAGTCAGTTTTCAGATCATGAAACTCATATAAATGATAGAATAACAGTAAAATATACAGTAGAAAAAACAGGTCACTCTATGCTAAAAGTGGGCGGGGCTAACGGCTGCACGAAACCGCGGAAGCTGTTGCTAGATTCCAGCACTGCGCCCACATGCCAACGCAGAAGCCGTTGCGCAGTTTCCGCGCCCGTCCACCAGGCGGTTTGCACTGATGCGTTCGGCGGCGCTCCCTGACAACGCACAAAAAATGTGGTACAGATTGGCGCATTTAGTGAGGAGATATAGCTGGTGGATTAACCTAGGGGGAGCAGTGGAGTCAAATTACATTTCAATGCTGTTGTTCTCCTTAGAGGTCAACAAAGGTCATACATATCCAGTTTCGCACCAGTCGGATGATCCATGAGTGATTTATAGCCGATCTTATGCACATGGCGAAGAACTGCAGTTCGCCATTTCTACAGCCAAATGCGGTTCAGTCAGCAGCCAGCATTCCACAGAGTTCATCATTTTATCGTTTTAAGTCAGTTTTCAGATCATAAAACTCATATAAATGATAGAATAACAGTAAAATATACAGCAGAAAAAAACAGCTCACGCTATGCTAAAAAGTGGGCGGGGCTAACGTGATGTCATAAAGTCACCATGTAAATGTGTTCTGCAGAGAGAATTAGGAAGTCTGGTGCAGCTGTCATCTTGCATTTGGAAGTTATTTAATCTTCATCTTTCATGGCAAATATTCAGTTTCACACTAAGCCACGCCCACATGCTTTCATGCTAACTACAACTTAGATTTAATGCAGTGCAATTTCAACCTTCTTCTAAAATCAGAGGAACATTTTAAAGTTGAAGATGTTCCAGTTTAATAAATAATAAACCAAGGGCAAAGCACATTAGCAGAGCACAGTTAACTGTCAGCACATTAGAACAATAGCACAGGCTCAATCCCACTCATTAATTAGGTATTAATCACAGGAAGCGCTACAACTAAATATTATAACCCCAATCACTCGTTAATGAGACACTTAGGATTTTTTCTTAGCTCTTTCAAACGAAACTTTAAACCAGGGGTCACCAACCCAGTCGCCTGCAGGGACCTTTTCAGTCGCCCGCGGAGCTACTCCTAAAAATAGCCATTATAATTATGGAGCACTACCAAAAAATAATTTAATTAAATGTTTTTTCATTGAAGTAATAACGTTTGACGTTTATATTTAGAGTTCAAACGAGGGAAATGATAAAAACATTTAGCAGGAAAGAGTATAAAAGTCTTTCCTGCTGTTAAAGTTTAGAACTGCAGGCGCCTACAGGAAACTGTTGGAGAGCAGCAGCGCCTGCAGCTGCACTCTGCGTACCGTCACATTTTCCTTTAAGTAAACAAAGAAAAGAATAACTTCTGGAGTTTTTATTATTTAACCCTATTTACTATTAACAAAACTGTGAAGAAAAAATAAATAAATTGTGCGAAAACATCTTATTCGTAGCGCGCATCGCAACACCTGAACCTGGGAATCAACACCGTCCTCTTTCCGTGAACCTCATGGAGAGGCTTCGCTTCATGTCTTTATTATTTAGCCTCGTCTGGAAAAGAAGTCCGCTGCTCTTGTGTTTTAGGCATATTTAGTTGCAGCACTTCCTGTGATAAATACCTAATTAATGGGTGGGATTCAACCTGTGCTACTGTTCGGATGTGCTGAAAGTTAACTGTGCTCTGCTAATATGCTTTGCCCCTGGTTTATTACTTAGCGTAAAAACAAACGAGGCTCAATGTATGAAACTGGATGTATGAAACACAATATTCAGTATATTGAATTAGTAAAGCGCTTCGTTAGCTTTAAAAACGTTGCAGGCCTGAATGGACTCGGTTAGCATCGTCCTCGGAGTTCCAAAACATGACGGCTCCTATAATCAGTGTTACTCACCGAGAGTTATGAGTTTTTAAACAGTAAAACTGCTCCAACTCCGCTTCAACAGTCCGCTCCGGCTCACGACAGTTGTTCGGATCTGTAGCTCCAAAACCCGAAGCAAAACTTTGAGCGTGGTCCCGTTCTGTTCAGGAAAAGTTAGCAGCTCCAACTGCTTCGCAAAAAGTACAGTCCACAGCGTAATATGCCGTACCTCGACCCTGAACGGCCGCCGGCCGACTGCCAGTACGTAGCAGCTAGCAGGCACAGCTACAGTACGGCTCATAACCAATCAAATTGCTTAAATTTGTTTTTGCCCTTGACTGACCAGTAGGCTGAGACGAGTGAAATTGATGCATTTACTTGCCGTAGTAAATAACAGTTATTAAAAAAACGCTAAATTTTCTCCGTGTTTTAAGCCAACAAAAATTATCTGAGGGCTGAAAAAGTCATTGGGGGACGCTCTCCCACAGTCTTCGCGGCCGTACGCCTGTCGATGTTTGTCAGGATCGACTATCTTTATCCGTGTGCTGAAAGAGCGTTGTTTCATTGGTGGAGTAAGACTGACCCCTACTGTCGAAATTCATCATCTTTATCCGTGTGCTGAAAGAGCGTTGTTTCATTGGTGGAGTAAGACTGACCCCAAGTGGCGAATTACGGAAATGGTTTCTAAACAGTGACTCCTGATCACTGACGTCCCGTTATTTCTAACAAAAATCAATGAATGTTTGTACTCTAAGCCACAAAACAAAATTATTTGTAAAAAAAAAGCAAATAATTCTAATCATGTATATTTAAATAATTAATATGTTAACTTGCATAACATAACCTATATTTCATGGGCTGCTGTGGTGTTACAGTTTTGGTGGGCTAAGGTGATTTCATCAAGTGAAAATGTAAATGTGTTCAAGGCTGTTCTGCAGAAAGACATAGTAAGTCTTATGCAGCTGTAATCTTGCATTTGGAAGATATTAAATCTTGATGTTTGATGGCGAATCGTCAAAGTTCGCCACGCCGCCACACCCACCTGCTCCATCGGAGCTGGTCGGGGTTGGAATCCTCAAGACACCAACATGTCTTCTCTCTGTGGGTAAAGTTTCAAGTTGATGAGGTTAAAGGGGTCGGATAGCGACCGTTCACAGTAAAACATGACACTTCCTGTTCTCAGGGGGCGTGGCCTAAGTGATGTCATCATTCGACCATAGGGTATTGTAGGACACCCGATGATGATCAATCACTGAAACTTTGGTGCCTCTGTGAGGTTTTGTGTAAGAAATATAACAGTTTATTATTTCATGGCGAGTAGGTCAACTTTGACCCCTGGTAACCCCCCTTCAGCAGTCTCAAACAGTCATCGTTTTGATAACTTTAAATGGGACATGCCTTATAAACAGACTGACCGAGTTTGAAGTCGATCAATCAAAATCTCTAGGAGGAGTTCGATCAAATGTGAGGGCTGTAAACGGCAAAAATGGGGTCAAAATCCAAACTTCAATCTAAAATGGCCGACTTCCTGTGGGGTTTAGACCATGGCTCCAAGAGACTTTTTGTACGTCCTGAAAAGATATACATGTGTAACAAGTTTCGTAATTGTAGGTTAAAGCATGGCTTGGGGCTGGTCGTTTAAAAGTTTTCTAGGGGGCGCTATAGAAAAATTAGGCCACGCCCACCAATTGTTGTGGTGGATTCCTGTCAGGGAGTGGCAGAGGACCCATCATAGTGAGTTTGGAGCAGCTCGGCCTGAAACTCTGGAATTGAGAGCCAAACGTATGGCAGTGGCGTTACAGGTCACTTCGCCACGCCGCCACGCCCACCTGCTCCATCTTAGCTGGTTGGGGTTGGAATCCTCAACACACCAACATGTCTTCTGTTTCTGGGTACAGTTTCAAGTTGATGAGGTCAAAGGGGTCAGATAGCGACCGTTCACAGTAAAACATGACACTTCCTGTTCTCAGGGGGCGTGGCCTAAGTGATGTCATCATTCGACCATTGGGTATTGTAGGAGACCCGATGATGATCAATCACAGTAACTTTGGTGCCTCTGTGAGTTTCTGTATAGGAGATATAACAGTTTCTATTTTTATGGCGAGTCGGTGAACTTTGACCCCTGCTAAGCCCCCTTCAACATACTCAAAAACTCACCGTTTGGATAACTTTAGATGGGACATGCCTTATGAACAGACTGAGCGAGTTTGAAGCTGATCAATCGAAATCCGTAGGGAGGAGTTCGATCAAATGCGAGAGGCTGTAAAGCGGCAAAAAATGGGGTCAAAATCGGGCTTCAATCCAAAATGGCCCAACATCCTGTGATACTTGCACTATGACATTAATTGTAAATTTTGAGCGTCTTAGGGGAGCTCTACAAGTGTACCAAATTTCATGTCTCTACGATAAAGTAAGTGAATAGCAAAGGGTCCTTTGAAAATTGCTAGGTGGCGCTACTGAGTCGTTTCCTGTGTGATTTTTGCAATGACCTTAAAATACAAAATTTTGAAACTCCCTTATACGCGTCCGCCAAGTTTGGTGAGTTTTTGAATGTAAATAAAGCCCCCAAAAGCCCTCTTTAGGGGGCAGAATAATAATAATAATAATAAGAAACAGTACAGAAACAATAGGCCTTCGCAGCGCTTAGCTGCTCGGGCCTAATAAGAAACAGTACAGAAACAATAGGCCTTCGCAGCGCTTAGCTGCTCGGGCCTAATTAAAGCCACAAGTGGCATCGGGCGGCCGTCGCAGCCAAGCGCCGCTCCGGCCTATTGGCCACCGCGGAGGAACTAGCAACCTCCTGCCGCCAGCCACCACCAGAAGCTCTAACGCAGCTTACAGCACCTCCACTCGCACGGCACCCGGAGGCTGTTGCGCGGAATTCCAGCACCGCGCCCACATGCCAACGCAGAAGCCGTTGCGCGGTTACCGCACCCGTCCACCAGGCGTGCGCGTCGATGCGTTCGGCGGCGCTCCTGACGGCGCACAAAAAATGTGGTTTCGGGTGGCGCATTTAATGAGGAGATATAGCTGGTGTATTAACCTAGAGGGGCGCAGTGGAGTCAAATTACATTTCAATGCTGTTGTGCTTCTTAGAGGTCAATAAAGGTCATACATATCCAGTTTGGTGCCAGTCGGATGATCCATGAGTGATTTATAGCCGATCTTATGCACATGGCAAAGAACTGCAGTTCGCCATTTCTACACCCAAATGCGGTTCAGTCAGCAGCCAGCATTCCACAGAGTTAATCATTTTATCATTTTAAGTCAGTTTTCAGATCATGAAACTCATATAAATGATAGAATAACAGTAAAATATACAGTAGAAAAAACAGGTCACTCTATGCTAAAAGTGGGCGGGGCTAACGGCTGCACGAAACCGCGGAAGCTGTTGCTAGATTCCAGCACTGCGCCCACATGCCAACGCAGAAGCCGTTGCGCAGTTTCCGCGCCCGTCCACCAGGCGGTTCGTACTGATGCGTTCGGCGGCGCTCCCTGACGACGCACAAAAAATGTGGTACAGATTGGCGCATTTAGTGAGGAGATATAGCTGGTGGATTATCCTAGGGGGAGCAGTGGAGTCAAATTACATTTCAATGCTGTTGTTCTCCTTAGAGGTCAACAAAGGTCATACATATCCAGTTTCGCACCAGTCGGATGATCCATGAGTGATTTATAGCCGATCTTATGCACATGGCGAAGAACTGCAGTTCGCCATTTCTACAGCCAAATGCGGTTCAGTCAGCAGCCAGCATTCCACAGAGTTCATCATTTTATCGTTTTAAGTCAGTTTTCAGATCATAAAACTCATATAAATGATAGAATAACAGTAAAATATACAGCAGAAAAAAACAGCTCACGCTATGCTAAAAAGTGGGCGGGGCTAACGTGATGTCATAAAGTCACCATGTAAATGTGTTCTGCAGAGAGAAATTAGGAAGTCTGGTGCAGCTGTCATCTTGCATTTGGAAGTTATTTAATCTTCATCTTTCATGGCAAATATTCAGTTTCACACTAAGCCACGCCCACATGCTTTCATGCTAACTACAACTTAGATTTAATGCAGTGCAATTTCAACCTTCTTCTAAAATCAGAGGAACATTTTAAAGTTGAAGATGTTCCAGTTTAATAAATAATAAACCAAGGGCAAAGCACATTAGCAGAGCACAGTTAACTGTCAGCACATTAGAACAATAGCACAGGCTCAATCCCAGCCATTAATTAGGTATTAATCACAGGAAGCGCTACAACTAAATATTATAACCCCAATCACTCGTTAATAAGACACTTAGGATTTTTTCTTAGCTCTTTCAAACGAAACTTTAAACCAGGGGTCACCAACCCGGTCGCCTGCAGGGACCTTTTCAGTCGCCCGCGGAGCTACTCCTAAAAATAGCCATTATAATTATGGAGCACTACCAAAAAATTATTTAATTAAATGTTTTTTCATTGAAGTAATAACGTTTGACATTTATATTTAGAGTTCAAACGAGGGAAATGATAAAAACATTTAGCTACTCTTTCCTGCTGTTAAAGTTTAGAACTGCAGGCGCCTACAGGAAACTGTTGAAACGCAGCAGCGCCTGCAGCTGCACTCTGCGTACTGTCACATTTTCCTTTAAGTAAACAAAGAAAATAATAACTTCTGGAGTTTTTATTATTTAACCCTATTTACTATTAACAAAACTGTGAAGAAAAAATAAATAAATTGTGCCAAAACATCTTATTCGTAGCGCGCATCGCAACACCTGAACCTGGGAATCAACACCGTCCTCTTTCCGTGAACCTCATGGACAGGCTTCGCTTCATGTCTTTATTATTCAGTATATTATGAAACACAATATTCAGTATATTGAATTAGTAAAGCGCTTCGTTAGCTTTAAAAACGTTGCATGCCTGAATGGACTCGGTTAGCATCGTCCTCGGAGTTCCAAAACATGACGGCTCCTATAATCAGCGTTACTCACCGAGAGTTACGAGTTTTTAAACAATAAAACTGCTCCAACTCCGCTTCAACAGTCCTCTCCGGCTCACGAGAGTTGTTCGGATCTGTAGCTCCAAAACCCGAAGCAAAACTTTGAGCGTGGTCCCGTTCTGTGGCTCCAAAGTCCGTGCAAAATGTTCAGGAAAAGTTAGCAGTCCAACTGCTTCACAAAAAAAAAAAAAAAAAAAGTACAGTCCACAGCGTAATATGCCGAACCTCGACCCTGAACGGCCGCCGGCCGACTGCCAGTACGTAGCAGCTAGCAGGCACAGCTACAGTACGGCTCATAACCAATCAAATTGCTTAAATTTGTTTTTGCCCTTGACTGACCAGTAGGCAGAGACGAGTGAAATTGATGCATTTACTTGCCGTAGTAAATAACAGTCATTACCAAAACGCTACATTTTCTCCGTGTTTTAAGCCAACAAAAATTATCTGAGGGCTGAAAAAGTCATTGGGGGACGCTCTCCCACAGTCTTCGCGGCCGTACGCCTGTCGATGTTTGTCATTGGTGGAGTAAGACTGACGTCGAAATCATCATCTTTATCCGTGTGCTGAAAGAGCGTTGTTTCATTGGTGGAGTAAGACTGACCCCAAGTGGCGAATTACGGAAATGGTTTCTAAACAGTGACTCCTGATACTGACGTCCGTTATTTCTAACAAAAATCAATAAATGTTTGTACTCTAAGCCACAAAAACAAAATTATTTGTAAAAAAAAGCAAACAATTCTAATCATGTATATTTAAATAATTAATATGTTAACCTGATAACATAACCTATATCTAATGGGCTGCTGTGGTGTTAGCTTGGATAAGGTGATTTCATCAAGTGACAATGTAAATGTGTTCAAGGCTGTTCTGCAGAAAGACATAGTAAGTGTGAAGCAGCTGTAATCTTGCATTTGGAAGTTATTCAATCTTGATGTTTGATGGCGAATCGTCAAAGTTTGCCACGCCGCCACGCCCACCTGCTCCATCTTAGCTGGTTGGGGGTTGGAATCCTCAACACACCAACATGTCTTCTGTCTCTGGGTACAGTTTCAAGTTGATGAGGTTAAAGGGGTCAGATAGCGACCGTTCACAGTAAAACATGACACTTCCTGTTCTCAGGGGGCGTGGCCTAAGTGATGTCATCATTCGACCATAGGGTATTGTAGGACACCCGATGATGATCAATCACTGAAACTTTGGTGCCTCTGTGAGGTTTTGTGTAAGAAATATAACAGTTTATTATTTCATGGCGAGTAGGTCAACTTTGACCCCTGGTAACCCTCCTTCAGCAGTCTCAAACAGTCATCGTTTTGATAACTTTAAATGGGACATGCCTTATCAACAGACTGACCGAGTTTGAAGTCGATCAATCAAAATCTCTAGGAGGAGTTCGATCAAATGTGAAGGCTGTAAATGGCAAAAAATGGGGTCAAAATCCAGACTTCAATCTAAAATGTCTGACTTCCTGTGGGATTTAGACCATGGCTCCAAGAGACTTTTTTTACATCCTGACTAGGTACACATGTGTACCGAGTTTCGTAATTGTAGGTTAAAGCATGGCTTGGGGCTGATCGTTTAAAGTTTTCTAGGGGGCGCTATAGAAAAATTAGGCCACGCCCACCAATTGTTGTGATGGATTCCTGTCAGGGAGTGGCAGAGGACCCATCATAGTGAGTTTGGAGCAGCTCGGCCCGAAACTCTGGAATTGAGAGCCAAGCGTATGGGAGTGGCGTTACAGGTCACTTCGCCACGCCGCCACGCCCACCTGCTCCATCTTAGCTGGTCAGGGTTGGAATCCTCAACACACCAACATGTCTTCTGTCTCTGGGTACAGTTTCATGGTGATGAGGTCAAAGGGGTCGGATAGCGACCGTTCACAGTAAAACATGACACTTCCTGTTCTCAGGGGGGCGTGGCCTAAGTGATGTCATCATTCGACCATTGGGTATTGTAGGAGACCCGATGATGATCAATCACAGTAACTTTGGTGCCTCTGTGAGTTTCTGTTTAGGAGATATAACAGGTAATGTTTTTATGGCGAGTCGGTGAACTTTGACCCCCTGCTAAGCCCCCCTTCAACATACTCAAAAAACTCACCGTTTTTGATAACTTTGGATGTGACATGCCTTATGAACAGACTGACCGAGTTTGAAGCCGATCAGTCGAAATCCCTAGGAGGAGTTCGATCAAATACAAAAGGCTGTAAACGGCAAAAATAGGGTCAAAATCGGAACTTCAATCCAAAATGGCCGACTTTCTGTGATACTTGCACTATGACATTAATTGTAAATTTTGTGCGCGTTGAGGAGCTCTACAAGTGTACCAAATTTCATGTCTCTACGATGAAGTAAGTGAATAGCAGAGGGTAGAAAAGGGTGTTTTTTGAAATTCTGGGTGGCGCCGTTGAGCCATTTCTTGTGCAATTTTTGCGACTACCGTAAAATACGAAATTTTTAAACAGGGTTAAGGCCTCCGCCAAGTTTGGTGAGTTTTTGAATATGATAAAGCCCCCAAAAAGCCAATTCATTTGGGTGGAAGAATAATAATAATTAAAGCCACAAGTGGCATCGGGCGGCCCTCGCAGCCAAGCGCCGCTCCGGCCTATTGGCCACCGCGGGGGAACTAGCAACCGCCGGCCGCCAGCCACCACAGTAGCTCTCACGCAGCTTACAGCACCTCCACCCGCACGGCACCCGGAAGCTGTTGCGCAGATTCCAGCACCGCGCCCACGTGCCAACGCAGAAGCCGTTGCGCAGTTACCGCGCCCGTCAACCAGGCGGTGCGCATCGATGCGTTCGGCGGCGCTCCCTGACGACGCACAAAAAATGTGGTTCAGATTGGCGCATTTAGTGAGGAGATATAGCTGGTGTATTAACCTAGGGGGCGCAGTGGAGTCAAATTACATTTCAATGCTGTTGTGCTCCTTATAGGTCAACAAAGGTCATGCATATCCAGTTTGGCGCCAGTCGGATGATCCATGAGTGATTTGTAGCCGATCTTATGCACATGGCGAAGAACTGCAGTTCGCCATTTCTACACCCAAATGCGGTTCAGTCAGCAGCGAGTATTCTACAGAGTTCATCATTTTATCATTTTAAGTCAGTTTTCAGATCATGAAACTCATATAAATGATAGAATAACAGTAAAATATACAGCAGAAAAAACAGGTCACTCTATGCTAAAAGTGGGCGGGGCTAACGGCCGCACGAAACCGCGGAAGCTGTTGCTAGATTCCAGCACTGCGCCCACGTGCCAACGCAGAAGCCGTTGCGCAGTTTCCGCGCCCGTCCACCAGGCGGTTCGCACTGATGCGTTCGGCGGCGCTCCCTGACGACGCACAAAAAATGTGGTACAGATTGGCGCATTTAGCGAGGAGATATAGCTGGTGGATTAACCTAGGGGGCGCAGTGGAGTCAAATTACATTTCAATGCTGTTGTGCTCCTTAGAGGTCAACAAAGGTCATACATATACAGTTTGGCGCCAGTCGGATGATCCATGAGTGATTTATAGCCGATCTTATGCACATGGCGAAGAATTGCAGTTCGCCATTTCTACAGCCAAATGCGGTTCGGCCAGCAGCCAGCATTCCACAGAGTTCATCATTTTGTCGTTTTAAGTCAGTTTTCAGATCATAAAACTCATATAAATGATAGAATAACAGTAAAATATACAGCAGAAAAAACAGGTCACGCTATGCTAAAAGTGGGCGGGGATAACGTGATGAAAGGAAAATTTTAAAGTGGAAGATGTTCCAGTTTAATAAATAATAAACCAAGGGCAAAGCACATTAGCAGAGCACAGTTAACTGTCAGCACATTAGAACAATAGCACAGGCTCAATCCCACTCATTAATTAGGTATTAATCACAGGAAGCGCTACAACTAAATATTATAACCCCAATCAATCGTTAATAAGACACTTAGGATTTTTTCAGAGCTCTTTCAAACGAAACTTTAAACCAGGGGTCACCAACCCGGTCGCCTGCAGGGACCTTTTCAGTCGCCCGCGGAGCTACTCCTAAAAATAGCCATTATTATTAGGGAGTACTACCAAAAAATAATTTAATAAATGTTTTTTCATTGAAGTAATAACGTTTGACGTTTATATTTAGAGTTCAAACGAGGGAAATGATAAAACGTTTAGCAGGAAAGAGTTTTATACTCTTTCCTGCTGTTAAAGTTTAGAACTGCAGGCGCCTACAGGAAACTGTTGGAACGCAGCAGCGCCTGCAGCTGAACTCTGCGTAGCGTCACATTTTCCTTTAAGTAAACAAAGAAAATAATAACTTCTGGAGTTTTTATTATTTAACCCTATTTACTATTAACAAAACTGTGAAGAAAAAATAAATAAATTGTGCCAAAACTTCTTATTCGTAGCGCGCATCGCAACACCTGAACCTGGGAATCAGCACCTGAACCTGGGAATCAGCACCTGAACCTGGGAATCAGCACCGTCCTCTTTCCGTGAACCTCATGGAGAGGCTTCGCTTCACGTCTTTATTATTTAGCGTCGTCTGGAAAAGAAATCCGCTGCTCTTGTGGTTTAGGCGTATTTAGTTGCAGCACTTCCTGTGATAAATACCTAATTAATGGGTGGGATTCAACCCTGTGCTACTGTTCGGATGTGCTGAAAGTTAACTGTGCTCTGCTAATGTGCTTTGCCCCTGGTTTATTACTGAGCGTAACAACAAACAAGGCTAAATGTAAGAAACTGGATGTATGAAACACACTATTCATTCTATTCAATTAGTAAAGCGCTTCGTTAGCTTTAGAAACGTTGCAGGCCTGAATGGACTCGGTTAGCATCGTCCTCGGAGTTCCAAAACATGACGGCTCCTATAATCAGCGTTACTCACCGCGAGTTACGAGTTTTTAAACAATAAAACTGCTCCAACTCCGCTTCGACAGTCCGTTCGGGCTCACGTGCGAGGGTTCGGCTCCAAAAAACCCAAGCAAAACGTTGAGCGTGGTCCGGTTCTCTGGCTCCAAAGTCCGTGCATAAGGTTCAGGAAAAGTTAGCAGGTCCAACTGGTTAGCAAAAAAAATTACAGTCCACAGCAGAACAGTACGAACCTCGACCATGAACGGCAGCCGGCCGGCTGACAGAACGTATTAGCTTAAAGACAGCTCCAGTACAGTTCATCACATTGATGCATTTACTTGCCGTAGTAAATAACAGTTATTAACAAAACGCTACATTTTCTCCGTGTTTTAAGCCAACAAAAATTATTTGAGGGCTTACATATAACATTTCAGGTTATACTTAATCGCTATCTTTTTGGAAATCACGGCACACGCTCTCGAAAAGTTTAAATGCGTCCATGCTTTCCGTTGATCTGTTTGTCATTGGTGGAGTAAGACTGACCCCTACTGTCGAAATACTGATATGCATCATATTTATCCGTGTGCCAAAAGCGCGTTGTTTCATTGGTGGAGTAACACTGACCCCAAGTGGCGAAATACGGAAATGGTTTCTAAACAGTCACTGCTGATGAATGAAGTCCTTTCTTTGACCCCTGCTAACCCCCCTTCAGCATACTCAAAAAACTCACCGTTTTGATAACTTTAGATGGGACATGCCTTGTGAACAGACTGACCGAGTTTCAAGCCGATCAATCGAAATCCCTAGGAGGAGTTCGATCAAATGCGAAAGGCTGTAAAGCGGCAAAAAATGGGGTCAAAATCTGAACTTCAATCTAAAATGGCCGACTTCCTGTGGGGTTTAGACCATGGCTCCAAGAGACTTTTTTTTACATCCTGACAAGGTGCACATGTGTACCGAGTTTGGTAATTGTAGGTTAAAGCATGGCTTGGGGCTGATCGTTTAAAGTTTTCTAGGGGGCGCTATAGAAAATTTAGGCCACGCCCACCAATTGTTGTGATGGATTCCTGTCAGGGAATGGCAGAGGAACCATCCTAGTGAGTTTGGAGCAGCTCGACCCGAAACTCTGGAATTGAGAGCCAAACGTATGGCAGTGGCGTTACAGGTCACTTCGCCACGCCGCCACGCCCACCTGCTCCATCTTAGCTGGTTGGGGTTGGAATCCTCAAAACACCAACATGTCTTCTGTCTCTGGGTACAGTTTCATGGTGATGAGGTCAAAGGGGTCGGATAGCGACCGTTCACAGTAAAACATTACACTTCCTGTTCTCAGGGGGCGTGGCCTAAGTGATGTCATCATTCGACCATAGGGTATTGTAGGAGACCCGATGATGATCAATCACTGAAACTTTGGTGCTTCTGTGAGTTTCTGTGTAGGAAATATAACAGTTTATTTTTTTATGGCGAGTCGGTGAACTTTGACCCCTGCTATCCCCCCTTCAGCATACTCAAAAACTCACCGTTTTGATAACTTTAGATGGGACATGCCTTATGAACAAACTGACCGAGTTTGAAGCCGATCAATCGAAATCCCTAGGAGGAGTTCGATCAAATACAAAGGCTGTAAACGGCAAAAATAGGGTCAAAATCGGAACTTCAATCCAAAATGGCCAACTTCCTGTGATACTTGCACTATGACATTAATTGTAAATTTTGTGCGTCTTGGGGAGCTCTACAAGTGTACCAAATTTCATGTCTCTACGATGAAGTAAGTGAATAGCAAAGGGTAGAAAAGGGTGTTTTTTGAAATTCTGGGTGGCGCCGTTGAGCCATTTCTTGTGCAATTTTTGCAACTACCGTAAAATACGAAATTTTTAAACAGGCTTAAGGCCTCCGCCAAGTTTGGTGAGTTTTTGAATATGATAAAGCCCCCAAAAAGCCAATTCATTTGGGTGGAAGAATAATAATAATAAACAATACAGATACAATAGGCCTTCGCAGCGCTTAGCTGCTCGGGCCTAATAAACAATACAGATACAATAGGCCTTCGCAGCGCTTAGCTGCTCGGGCCTAATAATAATAATAATAATAATAATAAGAAACAGTACAGATACAATAGGCCTTCGCAGCGCTTAGCTGCTCGGGCCTAATAAAGTTAAAATACTACAAGAATAAAGTTGTGATATTATGGGAATAAAGTCATAATAATTATGATTATTCTTATAAAAATGTAATTTTATTCTCGTAATTTTCAAATTTTTATTTTCATAGCGTAGCCCTAATACCCTGTCATACCAGACTAAAACCTCATTATCTAAGAATAATTTTGAACAAAACAATTAATGAAATGACTAAAGAGACCTTTAAGTAAATGTGATTTATGGACCTTTTACCTTTTATGTTTGTTTACGTCGTTTAGCTGCCGTGCACATGTGGCATCGGAAACCCCGACGAGATGATGATCGACCCACAGATCACTGGCTACGGCTCCATGGACGTCAACACCACGGGGAATTATGGGATACCTGAGAACGGCGGGCGCCAAGAGCGAATCCTGGCCCAAGTGGCGCTGAATGACCCTCAGATCACGGGTCAGGTGAAGGCGTCCCGAAGCTACGTCAACATCTGGATAGACACCCATGCCATAGACAAATACTCCCGGGTCGTCTTCCCCGGCGCGTACATCCTCTTCAACATCATTTACTGGTCCATATACTCGTAAACTGGGATGCTTTAAATAGAACGCGATTGGATAGCCGATGGGCTAGTTAGCCGGCTGGATAGCCAGCAGGCTAGTTAGCTGGCCGGATGGCTAGCGAGCTGGCGGGCTGTTTAGCCGACTGGCTAGCGCAGAAGCTAAACCGAAGCTCTGTCGGAGGATAAACTGGGGATCAACAACAGATGGAAAACTTTTGCCTTCTTGCCCCAGCCACTTAAAACTGCTGAGAACACCGTTTCATCACTCCGTCAAATACGTGTGCTTTTGCGTGTCTGGTGTCGATGACGACGTTGGACTTTGTAAAAAAAAAAAAAAAAGTGACAAACCGCCATTTTAAAAAATGTCCGCTCTGCAGAAAAACTGGGCCTGACAATCAACACAGACGTGGAAAGCCTCAGAAGAGCAAAGTGACGCTCTGTTTTCAGGTTTGTTGGGAGAAAATCCACTCATTTAACTTTAAGGTGGAAAAACTTTAAATGAGCTTCTGTTTCCAAGGTTTAAGGGAATTTATCTGCTAATACCTCTTAATTCCGACTTCATTTAAACTTCAGTTTTTACTGAAATTCACATTTATGTTAAGTTTGTCATGATGCTACATGTTGAAGTATTTCTACTGGCGATATGGAGATTTTCATATCCAACAGAATATTCTAGGGCCATTGTAGATGAGGTACATTTTTGTCAAAAAACTCAGAAATCTTTTAATTATTCTCAGAGGTTTTCTACAAAAGAGGACATTTCTGAGCTTTAAAATAACTTGTTAGAAATATTTGACATTTAGAAATTTTGCAAGTTTGAAAAAAAAATTAAAACTTCTTAAATGTAGAAATTTCTAAGGTTTTGTTGATTTTTTTTTTTCTTTTTTTAAATGAGTTTTTTCTCAAAACATTGTGAGATTGGTCTCAAAATTTCTGAGTTTTTCCAAACAGATTTTGTTACAATAAGTTAGTTTTGTATTCAGTTCTCATGTTAGATTTCCAGATTTTCTGCATCATGACTCAGTTTGTTACATAAATTTTTGATCAGTGGGACTGTTTTATTGCCGATCTGTTTATGTATAGTAAAGGGTTTTAAAATATTTGCATATATAAGAGGTAAATCCCAAACACCTGTTTTAGTATTTTTTTTTGAACATCTGTATTTTCTGTTCATTTTTTTTATACTGAAGCTGCTCTCCTATGTTGTTGTTGTGAGGCTTTGAGGTTCACTGTGACCTGTTAGTTGATAGTTTTATCTTTTATCATAAAGTTTTGATGAAATTAAATAGAGATATCTACGGATGAAGATTGGAGCCACTGAAAAAAAAAACATTCAGATTTTTTTTCTCAGAATTTATATTTTGGAATATTAAAGTCATAGCGCTGAATAAGAAAATAGGGAATTCTGAGGAAACAGAATTCTTAGAAAAAAATCTGAATTTTGAGAAAATTCAAAAATCTTAGAAGTCAGAAAGAAATTCAAAATCTTTTTATTTTTTCAGTCACCCTAATCATCTTCTGTAGACATTTAATTTGTAAAATGACCAAACGTACTCCGATTGAGGTAAACTAAAGATTGAAGAGAACTGTTTTATTTTCTGAAAAATGTGAAAATTGTTTGTGCTGAATTTATCACAGCTGATGTAAATTCCCTCTTGCATGCAATATAAGAATGACTAAGAGCTTTACATGCATGGCTGTGATTATTTTTAACCTTAATAAAAGAAAGAAATTAGAAGAAATTAAGAGTGAAAACTGAAGCAAAACTGTAATAACTTTCATTTTGAGCTCATCATTTATTCAAACTATATTTTTTAAGGTTAATGTTTGAATTTGCATCAAACATTAAGAATTTTTTCTGCCATCTTGTTTTTTATTTGCGAGAAAATTAAAGTAAGGTTTGGAGCCAATTTGAGCGATTTAGCTGTACCACTTGACGTAAAACCTGAAAATGATGCTGCCACCACCATGTTTGACAGCTAAATCAAAGTCCTTTGTTTTTTCTGGGTTTTTCTGGAACATGATTCTGATGAATCCGATCAACTTGGATTCATCAGAAGTGACAGTTTGGGTTTGAATTGTTAGGATTTTGGTGCAGTTGAATGCTCCAACAGTAATAATCCAAATTATACATCATAAGTAGCTTTTTAATATACAAGGCAGGCAAACATTGAAGTTTCTGGAATCCAGTTCTATTGAAAATAGATTAAAAGTTGGGTTTGTGCCACAAAATCCACCAAAGCTGTTCAAAATAGTGATGAAATATCAAACCAAAAGTACCATGTGTTTGTTTTTGGGGATATAAACACGCTTGTAGTTTCTTAAACCTTTAAATTTTGACTCTGGATTTAAAAAATGTCGAACTGAAACTAGAACTTGTGGACCCAATTTATGTCTTTGAACTACTGCTGCTTTTTGCATAAATTCCCAGTATTGCTACTTTAGCCGTCAGTCGTGAAAACATCACTAAGATCTAAATGACAGGATGTGTGCATGTAAATGGCATAAACCCCAGTTTGGTCTAACTCCAAATGTTTAAAAAAAAAAAAAAAGTTCAAAGTGAAGCACCCCCTGCAGTTAGGGAGGCACATTGCAGCATTAACATTCATTGGAGGCCACATCATGAGTTCCTGCTCACCTGTGAAAGAGATTCAGCTCTGAGCGTTTTCCTTTAACTGCATTTCATCCCCAAGCAGCCTCAGGGGAAATATCCGACTCTTCATCACTTAAAAGCTGCTGAAGATGAGAAAGTTTAAAAACTGGAAAATTATGCTGTAAAAGCCACAAAGGCGGAACAATGGCAACATTTGACCAAATATTTTGGTTTGTTTATGATCTCCACTGTAAAACTTAACATCTGTAAAGATTCAGTGTGCAAACAGATGTTTTCACTGCGAAAAACACAAATATTAAGTGGTCTTTGTCTAATATCTAATGTAAATATCTTATCACACTTCAAATAAAACACAATTACTTGCAAGTAACTTTACAGCACAATAGGAGCCTGATCAGTACTAAAGTACTAGTTTCACAGGCAGATCATTTCACCTTTACCCCAGAAAAATGGCTTTATAAGTTAACATTTTAAATCAATATTTAAGAATATTGATTCTTAAATCAATATTCAGTGTTGGCTTAAAAAGTTCTTATATTGCTGAAAAGTTACTTGTAAGTTAGTTTTGTCTTATTTCAACAAACTAAGATATTTGCGCAAGAACTAGAAATACTTGGTAAGAGTTTGTGTTTTTGCAGCGCTGCTGAGTTTTTAGTAAACTGCACACCATTTACTTTTTTATTTGTAAAAGAAAATGAATTCATAATCATAATT
Organism: Poeciliopsis gracilis; assembly: GCA_911649635.1. Taxonomy (NCBI): domain Eukaryota; kingdom Metazoa; phylum Chordata; class Actinopteri; order Cyprinodontiformes; family Poeciliidae; genus Poeciliopsis; species Poeciliopsis gracilis. The sequence continues at coordinate 173,954 of CAJVRI010001216.1, read as the reverse complement.
TTCTTTCTGCTTCACCTTTTTACATCACTTGTGTTGGTTTATCATGTAAAATGCATTGAAATTTGTTTCAAAGTGCCACTAATTTGTTGTTTCAGCATTAATTCTTGAAGTGAAACCGTCCAGCCGGGTTCAGGGAGTTTGTGTCTCGATGTGAGTTGTTGTTTCTGCCCTCTGGTCACTTCTCCTCTCTCAGTTTGGCCAGCCTGAAGTCGTCCCTCACTCGCTGCAGCAGATCCGAGCAGCACAGCACATCCACAGCTGTCATAGCCAGAGCCTTGGCCGCCCGCAGGGCGTACAACTGGGCCTCCTCGGCTCCTGGCGCAGGAAGGAAAATAAAACACTACAAATAGAAATCACCACATGACATCGAAGGGATCTTCGTTGAGTTCATTTTTATAGCCAGAAACCAACAGCTTTATTTAGTTGTGACATTTTGCTTGTCTAATTCAGTTAGTTTCAGTGTGTTTGCTAGATTTATTACTTAGTATTGTTAGTTGAATGTAATTTTTATTATCTACAGTAGTAGTTATAGTTTTTTCATCTGTTTCAAAAAATAGACTAAATTTTTGCTGAACAATGACTGTTTTTTTCTCATAAACTTTGCGGTCGACATTTTGCGGACATTTTGCGTATGGATCGCCGTAATTTGCAGACAGCTGACATAAACTGCATGTGTTGGGGGTAGGGGGGAAATTAACATCAGTTCTAAAGGCTAATACACATTTCTCATATCGTGTTCACACTTCAGTGAACTTTGTAACTGACGGCCATCTTGGTAGGCAGTTGCCATGGCGTTGCTATGACTACAATAAAGCCACAAGCTTAGAGCTATCTCTCACCTTGTTCATATTTAACTTATAAAATTACAACTATTACTCAATTACAATTTTTAAGTACTCTACCCACCTCTGTGTAATACTAAGATAAATATCAAAGATATTTACTGCAGTACTTACTGCCTAGCTACCAAAGTTAGCTCAGCTAGTGTAGCTTTTGGACATGTAGCATACATGTATCTTGCTACTTGTTCTTATTCTGCCAGTGCCCAGGATTTTGTTTTTCACCCAAAGAGTTCGAACATCCTTTACAAATCCATTTAAACATTGGATTTAACTCTTTGTGCTCAGTAGGTAACTGTCATAATATGAGATCAGAGGTAGCTTGTCCATATCGTCTGACATGTTTCGATCGCGATAGCAGCCATTTTGTTATATTTTTCTTATCTATATTGCTAGAAATTGTCGATATAATGTATTTTTGTTGGTTTGGAAACCACCGTTTTGCCAGTTGTTGTTTTTTTTTCTCCATTAATTATAGTTTTTAACTACTTCACTTAATGTTTTTGCTAGTTTTAGTTAATTCTAATAATTTTGCTGTACCTGCTGCTTCAGCGTATTTCTCTGTGTGGTTCAATGCGTCGGTGCCGATGTGGAAGAACGGGTGGATCCCAGGCACTATGAATGAAACGTTGCCAAAGTCTGTAGAACCTGCCGGATAATTAGAAATTCACAGTGATAATGATTCTGTGTCGAAACAATCCTGTAAACAAAGCCTGCTGCTAAATGTTAGCACTGCAAAACAGAGAGGAGATTAAATATTTACCAACCAGAGAAGCTCGCTGGCTGCTCAGGAAACACCATGCCCAAAGCTTCTCCGTTGCTTTTATACAGCGTTGCCAGTGTGTCATTAGGCAGAGTGTTAGAGTAGGTATGAGCCGGGTAGATTATCTCCACCTACAGGGACCAGAGCAGTCACAATGTGTTTACAATTTAAGATTTAAAAGAATTGGCAAGTTTACTTTAAAAATTAGAAGAAGAATCCTCATTGTTTGATGTGTTACCATATAGTTCCAGTCTCATAACTTTAATCTTTTCTTTCTTTTTGAGGTTGATTTGCATTCAAGCTGTTCTGTTTGTGTGTTTCCTGAAACTAGAGCCTGTTTAGATCAGCTGCAGTCTGAGGAGACGTATAGCTCAAAGGTAGCAGTTATGCAACAGCAACAAATATTCTGCAGCATAATTACAGCAATGAGATAAGAAAAAGATGATGCTAACCGACAGGTGAGTCACAGACAGCAGCTCACCTGGCAGCCTGTGGCCAGAGCCGCAGCTCTGAAACACGCCTCAGCTTTGGCCTTCAGCTCCCGAAGATCGCCGAGCCGCGGGGTTCGCAGATAAAACTCCAGCTCCGAATAGGCAGGGATGATGTTGGGCTTCACCCCTCCGTGTTTGATGATGCCTGTTAGGAAGGAAAACAGGGACAACAAAAAATGGAGGATATTAAATTAGAGCATCCATTTTCTTATTTGCAGTAACAAGGTTTACACTTGGCAGATATAATTAAATGTTTTAAACTTGCCATATAATTGTGCAGATAGAAATTACATAATTAAATTTGTTTAATGAAAACACACCAATTAAAAAAATAAATTAAATTTATTTTCGTAATTCCGATTTGCTCAATGCAAATGCAGCTGCTTTTTATCAACAAGGAAATGAGAATTTCAAAAATAAACGCTTAAGAGGAACAAGCCAATTTCAGAAAAAACATCTTGTTATTGATCATGTGACTCATGATACGAAAATAATGTTTCAATTTTGCAAAATCGGTTTTGATATGGCTAAAAAAATACAAACACAAAAATTTACGTAATTCGCAAAACTGCATTGGAAGCACTTTTTTTGCATTACAAGTCACATGACCAGCAGCGGGATGTTGCTACTGGTGAAAATGACAAAGATGACAGGAAGTGGGAGGATGATGATGACGCATCACGTTTTTAATGAATAATTATGTGAACAAACGTATTCATGTGTGGTTTTAATTATTTCTTATTTAATGAAAACATTGCAGTTGCAAAATTGTGTTGGTTTTTTTTACATTATCATTTCTTAATAAAATCCAGCTGGTGTTTTTTGGGATTTCACTGAGTATTTATAAGTGAATGGATAACATGGTGAAAATATGGCTTTGAAAAACAAACACTATTTTCTCTCATACCAGGCTAATCAAACTGAAATAAAGCCGTTAACTATTTTCCCTCACCATGAAGTTTCCACTCAGGCTTCAGCTGCTGTCTGAGCGCAGAGAGGTTGCTATAAGCTAGCACGGCAGCATCCAGAGCGTTCACCCCCTCCCACGGATACGCAGAAGCATGAGACGCCTTCCCGTGGTACTTTACTGACACCCTGCGACATCAACATGCTTAGTTTAGGTTTTCATTTCAAGGGAGAAAGAGAAGAAAGGAAAAGAGCTCACTCAGCGATTGTGACGGTGGGAAGGAAGGAGGCATCCTGCTGAGCCGGATGAGCCATGAAGATGAGATCCACATTAGTGAAAGCACCGGCTCGGATCAGGTCGATCTTTCCTCCAATCGCCTCCTCTGCGGGTGTTCCCAGAACGGTTATCTGGGATTGAAAGGGTTCAGTAACCTCATGCAAATATCAGCTTGTATGTGTCAGTCATGATCCAAAGAAGTTAATTGGCCTAATATTAAAGGGGATCTATTAGGCAAAATTTATATTTTGCATCTTTTTGTACTTCCATTTGGGTCTCAACTGTTTATAAGAGAAGCCCCAGTATTTCAAAGTTTCTTGGCAATACGTCAAATATTTTTGGTGTCTGAAAAACTAGCTGCTCGAAAAACTTCCAGAATATAAATTAACAGGAGCCGCTCCAAGCACTTGGTGCTTGGAGCGGCTGGTCCTAGCACACCTCAGATCCTGTCTACCCCCCACACTGGATCCCCACCAATTTGCATACAGGCAGAATAGGAGCACAGAGGATGCAGTATCCATAGCACTGCACTCTGTTCTTTCTCACCTCGACAACAAGAACACTTATGCCAGAATGCTGTTCTTAGACTTTAGTTCAGCATTTAACACTGTCATTCCATCACAACTCATTACCAAACTCACAGACCTCGGCATCAGTTCACTCATGTGCAACTGGTTGCTCGACTTCCTGACCAGTCGACCCCAACACGTCCGGCTGGACAATCACTTCTCATCCACCATCATCATAAACACCGGAGTGCCACAAGGCTGTGTGATGAGTCCCTTCCTCTACTCTCTCTTCACCCACGATTGCAGACCTGTTCATGGCTCTAATGCCATCATCAAGTTTGCCGATGACATCACGGTGATCGGCCTCATCAGAGACAACGATGAGGCCGCCTACAGGGAGGAGGTGGACCGTCTGGCTGAGTGGTGCGACAAGAACTACCTGCAGCTGAACACCGAGAAGACCAAGGAGCTCATCGTGGACTTCAGGAGGAACGCTGACCTCCACCCACCCATCCACATCAAGGGAATAGCGGTGGAGCGTGTGAACAGCTTTAAGTTCCTGGGAGTCCACATCTCCGAGGACCTGACCTGGACGACCAACTGCTCCAAACTCGTCAAGAAGGCGCACCAGCGCCTCTTCTTCATGAGGACCTTGAGGAAGAACCACCTGTCCTCAGAGATCCTCACCAACTTTTACCGCTGCACCATTGAGAGCATCCTCACCAACTGCATCACAGTTTGGTACGGAACTGCTCTGTCTCCGACCGGAAGGCGCTGCAAAGGGTGGTGAAAACTGCCCAGCACATCGCCGGGGCATCGCTTCCTGCCATCAATGACATCTACAGGAAGCGGTGTCTGAAAAGGGCCGGCAAAATCACCAAGGACTTGACTCACCCTGCACACACACTCTTCTCTCTCCTGCCCTCTGGGAGGCGTTACAGAAGCTTACGGACCAGAACCACCAGGCACCGGAACAGCTTCTTCCCCACAGCTGTCACGCTCCTGAACGCCTCCTGACACAAACTATAAGGACTGTACCCCCCCATCCCTGGACTGTTCCCCTCACACACATACACATACAATCTTTATATAATCTGTAAATCTAATTTCCCATTATTTATCCTGTATTATAAAACAACTAATATATATACAATCCATTCTTCATATTCCTGTATATTCTGTATAATCTGTGTAATTTGTATAGTATGTACATAAGCTCTCATCTATATTTATATTGTACAAAACATTTTATTTATAGCACGTCAATATTATTCTGTTTATATCTTCATACATCTGTTTATAAATATTTATATCATGTATAGCACTTCTGGATAGATGCAAACTACATTTCGTTGCTTGTACATGTGACATTGCAATGACAATAAAGTTGAATTCTATTCTATTCTATTCTATTCTGTTACCTAGCAACCCCATGAGAGCTCCAGCTCGACTGGTCAGCTGTTTTACTGCTGCATGTGTTGTACAATGGCTGCTGGAAAAGACAAGTGTTTTGTTGTTGACCTGCAATCTAGAAATCACTTGCTGTATTCTTGCCAGTTGTGCAGGCGGCTCCACTTCTGCTTTTCAAAGATGTGTGGTTGTGTAATTGTGCATTAGTTGACAGCCATTTTTATGAGTGTTTGTAAATGTACAGTTGAGGGGCGTGCCCAGCAGTTTTAAAGTGACAAGACGTTGCAAAACATCTGAAAACAGCCAGAACTGGGCCGACTAAATTCTCATTATTTAAGAACGATTTTGTGCAACAAATGTAGTAAACGTGTTTTAGACCAATCCTGCTCCAGGAATCATAATAGGTCACCTTTTAAATAAAGTCAAGATTATAAGACCGTATGCATTTTATCATCATGAAAGCATAGACTGTTTTCATCTTTAGAAAAGTTTCTCCAACCAAGCTTCTGCTTATATCATTCTTCAAACTTCCAGCTCAACTAGTAAACAGAAATTATTGCTTATATATTTGATCAAAATAAAGTTTTCACAAACAAGATGATGTAATGGAGGAGACATAGAAGAACTGTATAAAAAAAAAAGCTTGGAGAAGAAAGTCAAAGATGTACTTTGTGGTTTAAGAATTAGAATTTTTTTTTCCCTGTATGGAAGTACAAGAGTGTCACAAATAACTAAAGTAAGTAAGTATGTATGGATGTATGGATGGATCTTCCTGTTTCAATGTAAAGTGTGCTTTACAAAATTAAAAGTCTATTGATCACTGAGATGGCGAATGTCATATTAGGGAGATTGTAGAAAGAAAAAAATAGAGGAGTAAATTTCCATAAAAAAAATCTAAAATTTTCTAAGAAAAACAAATAAATTTCTGAGTGTGTTTAAATAAATAAATTAGTTTTGGTGAAAAATGAAATGGCCCATTTCTTTAGGAAGGTGTCGATATTTAGAACATGTTACAGGACTTATTGACATTTGGTACTTTTGACATTCCATAGACATCTGGTGTAATTATTACCAATTAGCTATCTAGAGAACTGGTGCCTCTGGAGCTTTGCTCTTCCTCCCAGTGAGACCAGTACAACCCAGTGAGGGACCCGTACCTCCACTGGGAGCCCCGGCTGGGTCTCCACCGCCGCCTTCAGCCCAACAGCAGCCGCAGCTCCCACTTCCGCTATCAGGTTGTGACCGCACGCGTGCCCAATTTCCGGCAGCGCGTCATACTCGCACAGGAAACCCACGTTGAGCCGCCGGGGTTCCCCGGTGGTACCGACCGAACCCCAGCTGGCCCGGAACGCGGTCGGCAGCTCGTAGTGGCTTTGGACCGTCCATGCCTGGTCCTGCTCGGAGAAGAACCGAACCAGCACATCGTGCGCGTTCACCTCCTGGCCAGCGAGTTCCGGTCGGGTCCAGATGTCCCGGCTCAGGTCGTGCAGCTGCTGCGTCAGTGACTCTATGCGCTGCTGGAGAGCTTCCTTCATCTGGTTCCGGTTCGCCATCCCCACAGCACCGCCGGAGGTCCAAACAGAACCAGAGTTTTAGTTCATTCCTACTTTAATCTGAGAAACTCAAGAAGTTCATCCTGATCAATAAACATTCATGAACAGCTCGAAGTGGGCGGAGCCTCTGACCGGAAGTAGTTCCGGTTGTCCTGATTTAGATAGAGGTAAATTACCTGGGAACACTGCAAAAACACAAAATCACACCAAGTATTTTTAGTCTCGTTTCTAGAGCAAATATCTTAACACACCTCAGATAAGATAAAAGGAACTTATAAGTAAATGTTAAGCAGCTTGTTTTAAATCAATAATCACTTAATATTATGGTTAAATATTCAACTGGCAGAATATTTAATTTATATATATAAAAAAAAACCTTATTCAATGCCGCAAATGAAATAACAAAGTAACTAGTACCTTTTAAATCAATATTAGTAAATTATTTCTTAATATGGATCTACCTTATTTCTTGCTTAAAAGTAATATATAAGTCAGTTTCATCTTATTTTAATGTACTAAGATATTTGCTCTAGTAATTTTTATCTATGAAGTAATAATAGGGATAAATAATACTTCGTAGCTTTTCAGGGCACTTTATGATTAATTTCTAAAACAAGATGTTTAAACTTTGCCATCTACTGGCCGGAATCAAATTCTTCTCAAACAAAATGCAGCTTATTCACATAATTACACAATAGAAAAAAATAATATCTAAATACAGCAACAAATCACCAAAATATAATGTTTGTCTTATGGGTTCTGTGTTTGTTCATTAATGTTTTGAGGCCATAAAAAGAACAGATTAATTTATATTGAGATTAAATTACTCAAAAAGGGACTTTTCTGTACTTAATTTAGATTATAAAACAAGTATGTTTTATTATTAAATTGCAATTACTTTGATTTGATCTGTTAAACAAAATAGGCCAATTAAAGGCATTTCGTTTTCATCCACATGGCCACTAGAGGGAGCCAGAGTCTCATTTCTCCTGCTGTGGGGAATGAAATAAATAATCTGAAGAGGGAATTTGTGTCAGAGGTGTAATTTATTTACAAATGCAATTAAGGACTACTTCAGTTATTGATTAATCAATTATCCTGATGATGAATCGATCAATTCAATAAAAACTTTTAAATTCATACTTTTTATTTAATCTTTTTTTTTTTTAGAAATACACAAATAAGTGCAAATAACTAATTTACTTAAGTTTTAACAAAGACAAAAAAGGGTTTAAAAACGTTTCTTGCCTAAAATGCAAGAAAATCTGATGATAATTTCTTAGATTAACCAATTAGATGGCAAAGATGCTTAATATAAATTATTCATTATAATTATTTTTTCAACACGATATGAAGCAGGTGAAACTAAAACTATCATTTGAAGAGTTTCAGGAAGAATAAAGAAGTTTTTGTTGATCTTAAATGCAAAATTTTTGTAAAGTTTTGTCTTAATTACTGCTCTGAATATGTTGATGTTTCAGCAAATGGGTCCATGTATTGATTAATTTAGTTAATTGATTACTAAATTAGATGATTATTCCAGTAATCATTTAGTGCGATTAATATATCCAATTAATCATTTCAGCCCTAATTTATTAACGATATAGTTGATAAAATTTGACTCTCAGAGGGAGTGAAGGTGTAATTCAGTGTAAAATCAGTGTGTGACACGGAGAGCAGGTGTACTTGTGTGTGTTTTTCTGTGTGAGGTTAATTGGGATCGGCTGTCAGTCACAGGAGGAAACATGTCGCAGGATGACGCTGCCATGGCCGCCTGTCAGCCTCGTCCACGCCCCACCGGTGGCGCCGCCATTTTGTTTCAGTTGACCGACCCACGCGTGACCCCGCTGACCTCTGCCGCGGGAGCATGTGTTTCATTTCACATGGTTTCACGGAGGGATTTACGTCAAATAAATTAATTTACTCTATTATATGACGGCGCATTAGGGTAAGGAGTCAATTTTAGCCCCAAATTTAAAACAATAAATAAATTCTAGAAAAAACTTGGAAATATCTGAGTTTGAAAAGTCAAAAATATGTTTGGACAAAAATCTGAAATTTTTGATTAATCTCAGAAATTTTCTAGACAAAACTCAGAAACTCCTGAGTTTGAACAGTTGAAATTTTGCTTGAAAAAAATCTAAAAATTTAATTTTTAATTTCAGATATTTTCTAGGAAAATGAAGGACATTTCTGACATGTGAACTTTGCTTTTGCAGCAAAGTTCACATTTTGCTGCAAAAGAAATCAGAATATTTTGTTGAAAAAAAAAATTCTGACTTTCAACAGAAACTCATAATAGTAAAAATTTTGGAGATTAACTTCAAATTTACAAGTTTAAAAAAAAACTTGTAAATTTTTGCTTGTTTTCTAGCAAATTTTTTACTTTTGAAACTCACAAACTTCATGTTCTTTTCAATAAAATTTCAGAGCTTTTATGGCTGAGGATTTTACTCATTTTTTGCCATTTATGGGAAGACATGTTTTCTATTTTCTAATTTGCCTGTGAACTAGAACTTTTTCATCAATATTAATGAATTATTGACTTAAAACAAGCCTCTAAATCTTGCTGAAGTTACTTGTAAGTTCATTTGTCTTGTTTCCAGTGTACTAATAAACTCCAGCAAAAACACTCTAAGAGTTGTGTTTGTGCAGTGTGTCACACAATTTCTTACTTTTTGTTGCTTCAAAACCTCAGTATTGTTTTTGGGGAACTTGATTTTCATACATAAAATTCAAGCCCAGTGGAGGGAAGTGACATCATCCTGTCTGCATCACTTTCAAATGAGACGCGTAGCGTGAAGAGTCCCAACAGAAATCCTGCCTGTTGTGCTTCATATTGCAAACCGAGCCACTCAGCGGGGCGAGCAAATCCCCGAGGGAAAGTGTGTGTGTGTGTGTGTGCGTGCGTGCGTGCGTGTGTGTGTGTGTGTGTGTGTGTGTGTGTGTGTGTGTGTGACAGTCCCTCTTCTGTCATTACCATCACATCAGTGCACGCTCTCTGCCTCTGCGTTCACCAAGCGGTAATACATTTACACCTCGGTTTGGAGGTGAAATTACACGCTGCAATATTTGCTTTATGTTTGTTGTGTTTGCATGATTGAGTTTAGCTTCATTTCTTCCTCTCAGACGTTACAATATGAAAAAAAATCAGTTTTTATAATTTTACAGCTAATTTTATGCATTTCAATTTCATTAAGCTAAATGATTATTCTGTTTATTTACTGGAATCTTTTCATTTTTAATTTGTTTGCAATAAATAGGGAAGTAATTTTCTTTAGCCCCACATCTTTATCTGGGTTGAGGGTTTATTTCTGTTTTGCAGGAAATTGACAATATTCGGATGTTTTGTTCATTTTGTTTGTTTCCTTGGCTTCCTCCTGAGTTTATCTCCATTTCTTTCTTTGTTTGGCAAAGGAAAAGCGTCTGACCCAATAACATCAGCCTCTGTTGGCAGGCTGGGGGACGGTGGGAGGACAAGCAGTCCTTCAACCTGCAGACAAGCCATGATCAGCAGGGCTGCTTGCAAAGTGGAGCTGAGTGAAGACAATAAACCGTAGACTTGATTCGGCTTGGGACCGAACTTGCAACATTTGTTGCATTTCCAGCCGCTGTGGTTCGCTTTCACACTGCACTGAATCAAATGAACCAAATCGTTTAAAGAACCTGTTCCCCTCCTCGCCTGTGGTGGCGCTGCACCAAGAACCACTCAAGAAAATAACACTAAACCTCTGAAGAAGACGTCTGATGCACCTTCATTCATCCAGTCAGATTTTCGCGGTCGGAGGATTTTTCTTTTGTCTTTGGCTCAAGACCACAAGCCATTTCTCCTGCTAGCGCTAGGCTAACACCTTTGGTTTGGTTTCATTTACCCAGAATGCCCTGCTCTGTAGTCCACTTCCTGCCTGAGGAGCGGTTTCCGGTTCGCTTGCTGTTCACATATGCATTCAAACTGCACCAGAGTATCAGCCAAACCGAGACCGAGGGTCGAAGGTGAACCAGAGTTCAATTAGCATTCCCACCTCCCAACCGAACCGGACTTTCTAGGCAAACGGCCTGGAGTTGGATTAAAGCTGATTAAACAGACGTGGTGTTTGCCTAGATTTCTACTATAAATGTTAACATCAAGCATATGAAATGAGTGTGGAAAATGTTTTAGAAAATCAGTCTCAGACTGTTCACTCCCTTCCTCCAAATAGAAGCTTTTTATTGGAATTCCAGGTTTTCTGTTTCTTGGGATTACATTTAAAATGAGGTAAGGAACTCCTCTTCCTCCTCCTCCTCCTCCTTCTCTTCAGGGGATCCTCCATCTTTTATTACTGCTTTGAGCTACCAGCTGCAGGTTCAACACAGAGATTAACTGGGAATGTATGTTTTCTGTGTGAAGATAAGACCTGTGATGACACAAAGGAAAGGTCAGCAAGACGCCAGGAGACAGAGGAGCAGTGGAGGACAAGCTGGTCTGCAGGAAATAAAGCAGCAAATACTTTCATATATTTGAAGTATTTCTGTCACTTTTAAGGCAGGTTGAATATTGGGTTTGAATTACCTGTCAGAAAACAACTCTATCACCAGCAAATAAACTTTATTTATTACAATAAACTTTAATTTGGAATTCAATTTCTCATGTTGCATCAGTAGCATCATGATAGCGCTGTGTGCTAGCAATTAGCTCCTTGAGTACATAACATCCTTAAATTATGTTTAATTTTCTAAACTTCTTAATCTATTTTTTGTATTTTGTATTTATGTATTGATTAAAACTCTGTATAGTTTTATATGACCTGAACATTATGCTAGTAATGTGGCTAGCATATTTCCAGATGGGGCTATGGCCTCCCTTGACCCCCCCTTGGGGATATCACTGCTTTGGGATTAGAATTTCTTTACCAGATTATTAATAACAGGTAAAACAGTTTAAATTTTAGTGCCAGTCATCCTGGATGCCAATGTGGGTGAATCTTCATCAGCGCAGACAGAGTGTTTGCATTGTGTAGCATGAGGATAAACAACATTGGGTAATTGCAGCAATATTTAACTAGGATTATATACAAAGCAATACTTGAGCTTTATTTGTTTCCATTACAATGCGTGCAAAAAAAATTTGTCAATATTCCACTAATGGTGAAATAACAAAATTGTGCAATTGCTCTTTTTCCATAAAATGAGAATTACAAGTAGATAAATAATTTTTAAAAAGCTGCGCCATCATCCTCCAACTACTTCCTTTCATTTTTTTTTGTTGTTGTTTTCGACAGTAGTAACATTTTGCTGTTGATCACATGAATTGTGTGACGTGGAATTAATTTTGATACAATTGAAACACTACAAATATTCATTTTCATTGAGCAAATTTGTTTTTGTAATTACAATTTGCACATTTTTAAGGTCAATGGAAATACAGCTATGATGAAACAAATTAAATTTATTAGCATCAGAAACACAAAACGCTACAAATAAAAATCAGGTGAAGCTTTTATGCATCTGTTAACGTTAAAAAAAGATGTTCAGTCTGTGTTTCTGTGTGATTTCTTTGAGAATAGCCAACATGTCCGGGAAAAAGCTTAAGTGCTAATTGGATGCCGTCCCATGAGAGCTTGCAGCCGTCTTCCCGTCCTCCGTTTGCTGCCTAATGGGATTTCCTCGAATCACACCTTCTTCTGAATAATGAACGTGTTTAATATTCCTGCCAGACGATTCTGACCCCAAAGACATGAGATTAAACAATTTGCAATTTACCTGGACGACAAAAGAGACTCAAACACATTTTGAGGGACTTTGATGCACATCTGCTACCAACAGTGTTAATATCAGGAAATGTTTTTTCTCAACTGTTTGGATGGTAAAATGCTATTAGCTTCTACATAAAATAACCTAAAACTTTGTAAGAACCAAACTGTTTTCAAACTATCATATCAAGTAGTAAAATCCAAGTTGTTTAGTAAATAGTTACATTCACCGAAATACAGTTATGAAGTATTTCTGTTCAAACTTCTGGATTTTCTTCCCACTGAATGAAAAACAAACATGTTTTAACCAAAATTTGACCAGACTGAGACACACACCTGCAGTTTTTGTTAAAGTTAAAGTTTGTTAAATTTGTTATTGATAGAAACTGATTTGGAAACATTTTCTTTTGCCTTATTTTGTTACTTTTTGTTATTTATATAAACTATTGTAATTTTGGTTTTTAAAATACCAAAATTGCCACTTAAACACAGCTAACATCAAATTAAAAGTTTAGAATTTCCTAATGAAGAAAAAAAAAAATTTTCTAGAAAACTTTTGAGATTAATCTCAACATTTTGGCGTTTTTTGTGTGAAAATTTACTCCTTTGTTATCTATCTACAGTGGTCCTATAACACACTCTGCTGCTGGCTCCGCCCACCGCCCCAATGCAACATTGACCACGTCAAAATGGCTGCAAACAAATGTACATTTATCCTACCGTACATCTTTGAAAAACAGAAGCGGAGCCTCCTGCACAACCAACACCAATGCAGCAAGTGGTTTCTGGATGGTAAGTCACTACAATTTCTAGGAGTCATTTTATGGCGGTAAGACCAAACGTCCTCGAACTCAGCTTGGGTTGCTAGGTAACCGGGCTTGGCTTGTGTGGGGTTGCTAGGTAATGGTGGTCATGGATTGTGACTTAACAATTGGCAAGCTTTTGAAACGGCTCATTTTCCAGACACCAAAAACATCAAGTTATTGTGGAAAAACAGTTCAGTGATCTCTTTAAAATGTTTGGACAGTTTTTAATAGCAGTTAAGACCAAAATGGAAAAACAAAACAAAGAATTTTGCGCAACATCTCCTGTTTAATGTTTTCATGATCTGTTGAACTTTGAGTTTGGAGTCATGGAGGTTCTGTTGCAGCGCCTTGTGTTTCGCTTTGTTCCCATCTTTGATCATAAGTGAGGTGTTTTCCTCAGTGCCTCAGCTTCCTGCTCTTCTACAGCTGTTGCCCATCTGCTCACCTACGCAGCATCCAGGATAAATATTTAGATCTAGCTTAGATTTCCTAAGATTTTCCCCTCACATGTTAAGTTTTAATGTTGTGTTTTCTTGTTGAGGAGGCTGAGAAAGATGACCTGCAGCATGAATCTATTCAGAAACTCAGCAGCTATGACATTAACTGTGATCGACACTTGCAGAGAATCAGTCATCCGTCAGGATGCCAAGGCATCATTACTCTCCACAGGGCACATTTCTTTACAGCCTGATTAAACTGAATATGCAAATGTGGGACCTATTTTTGTGTTACTGTTGTTTAATCCTCCTAAAACAGATACATCTTTACAGGTTTACACAAACAAGATAAGTTTGTTTATTTAAAAACAAACTTATCATCTTTTATTTTATGAACAATCTGTATTAAGTGGCTCATTTTCTTTGTTTTATTTTAATTTCAATCTTTTTACCATGTGCATAGAGATAAACATGACTCTGTACAGACGGGAAACAAAATGAAGATGCATCTTTTTCATCTTTATTTTAATGAGGGCTCTCAGTCATCAAACTGTCACAAGTGTCATTATATTAATCAACTGTAAGCTGCATCTGCTGAGCAATTCATCCACCTGCCTCCCTCTGCTGTGCTTCAACTGCACTCATTTTATCTGAACTTCTAAAGATGCTACTGACTGGCACACTCAATTAAATCTGATAACATTGGATTTTCTCAACATTGAATAAATTTACTTTCATTAAAGATTGATTTTAATACATTTAGCAGAGTGCTATTGTGTGTAAAGGCTTAAAATATGCCCTGAAAATAAAGCTGAACGTTCTTATTGCATTATTCGTCATGTAAAAAGAAGTAAAAGCCAAACCAGAGAAGGCAAATTTTTAAACATGCTCTTCCCAAAACAGAACTAAGAATGTCAAAACTGACTTGGTAGCAAGCATCACTCCTGTGTTTTTCTTGATTAAATCGCATAAAAACTTAAATAACCGTCAATAACAAATAACTTCAACACAGATGTCAAACTTTACCTCATGAAACCGGCAAGTAAAATCACACTTCAGAATTTCAGAAGTTAATTTAGTAGAAGCTAAATGTTTTCAAAGTTAGCAAAAGTGCTAACCAAAGTGTTAGGTGCATTTTTAGCGGATTAGCAGAAGTGTGCAAACCATCAATAACCAAAACTTCAAGCACAAATGTTGAATTTTATTCAACTGAAAGTTTATAAAACAACCGAGTAAATTCACATTTCAAAATGTATCCAGAAATATTAATTAAGTGAGAGCTAAGTAAGTTAAATGCTTAGCTAACGTCTCAGTTAGCTAACGTCTCAGTTAGCTAACGTCTCAGTTAGCTAACGTCTCAGTTAGCTAACGTCTCAGTTAGCTAACGTCTCAGTTAGCTAACGTCTCAGTTAGCTAACGTCTCAGTTAGCTAAGTTAACTGAACTAAAAAGTTTGCGTTTCAGCTAAAGGGACAATTTAATCCAGTGAGAGCTCAGTAGCTAAACGTTTAGTCAACTTTTTGGTTAGCTACAACACATATTGAACAGTTAGCTAAATGTTAGCGCTTTGGCTAACCTTTTGGTTAGTTACACCGCTAACCGAAAGGTTGGAGGTCAGGACAGAGTGAAAGGAGGTGAAATAATATAAAAGTGAGAATTATGTGTAGATTTGGTGTTTTTACAGTTTTTTAATCATCTGATGACCAACAAGTTTGAATTTCAAAACAGTTCTCTGAAATAGGCTAATGTATGGAACTAAATTGGGGCCATTAAATGTAGCAAACTGAAACAGAAAATAAAATTGAATCTGAACAGTAGTTTTGAAATGTTTTCAGGTTCAAGTATTTTTTTTATAGTTTAATTTTCTTCTTTTGAAAAAAGAAAACATACAACAAGTTAATAATATCAGTCATTGTTATTATTAATCAGTTATTGCTATTGTTTGGTGGTTGATCTCCTGGTCCAACCTAAATCTTTTCTACTCATCCACATTTTTAAATTTATATTGGAAAATTATAAAAAATGTTCAACTAGATAGAGACAAAACAAAAGAATCATAAATCCATCTCAGTATGTCAGGAATATAAAGACAGCCAGGATTTGTGTGCTGCATTTGTTGCTGCTACATTCTTGTTGTTTTATGGAAAATGACTAAATTTAATCAAAATAAATGCGACTTTTTTTCTGAGTATTTAGTGTGATAAAAGAAAATACAATTTATTTTGGATTTCTTAGCTGAATAAAAGACATCAAGCTGAAGGTTCATTACCTTCAAGATAGAAAATGCATCAAATATTGGAAATATTCTTCTGGCCTTTGACAAAAACATGGAGAATCATTGAGTTGTTGGAGTTTCTGACTCGACGCTCGGTGAGAAGAAATGAGATAAAATGCTAATTTCATTGTGGGAACAGGTGCTGCAGCATGACATGTCATTAATCAGTCAAAACGTAACGATGAACTCTGAACTCTGCTGGTCGGCTCTTTGACCTCATCGTGAACGTTCATTTGAAGCTGATTGATAAGGGTTGAACCAGCAAGTCACGACGGAAAACATGCTGGTCCTAATTCTGCTCACGTTACGTAAAAAAGGCCAAAAATCACAAAGATTTCCATGTTCCAGTCAGAATTTAAAAAACGCTCAAAATCACCAAGACAAACGGATTTTGGTAGGAAATAGTCTTTTTCTTTTCAAAATAAAGAATTTGGAGCGCAGATTTGAATTTGCTTTAAATTTTCTCTGATAGGCTCAAATGTATACATACACCCCCTTTAGTGTTCAAGTTGTAGCGAACGTGTGAAACTCAAGGTTCGGGGGCCAAATCCGGCCCACCGGAGCTTCGTAAGTGGCCCTTTCTGAGTAAAACTAAGATTTTTGTAAATAAGACAGAAAACAGTTGGTAAAATGTTGTTTTTTGCTGTTTGATAACTAGCATCAGTTTAAATAATAATAATAATAATAATAATAATAATAATAATAATAATAATAATAATAATAATAATAATAATTTTTTACTAATAGCACTTTACAGCATTAAAGTAAAATTACACGCAGCAGATTAAATACGTCAAATATAATCATAAAAGGAGAAAACTAAAATACACTTGCTTGGTTGTTGACTTATTATTCAGAAACTACACTGCAAAAACACAAAATCTTACCAACTATTTTTCATCTAGTTAGTTAGATAAAACTAACTTACAAGGAATTATTTACTTAATATTTACTTAACTTTATTTACTATATCTTGGTGAAAAGTTAGTTCTTGGTTAGTTTTGTCTTATTTAGGCAGCACTAACATATTTGCACTAGAAACTAAAAATACATGGTGAGATTTTGTGTTTTTGCAGTGAATGAAGCACAAATTAAATACCTCCAACTACAGCAGCCTTTAATGATCCGCTCTACTAAATACATTTAGAGGAGACATGCTCACATGAGAATCTTCCAGGCAACTGGTTAGTGGGATCCAGCAGAAATAATAATTTATGCAGGAAAATCTCTGAAAATGCGACAGAAGGCGTCGTATGACAGACCAACTGGTACCCAGCAGCTGCTGGGCAGAGAAATCTGAACACTCATCTTCGTCAGAGCGGCTTCACATAAAAACCAAGTCTTCCTCCGTTAACACCCAACCTGCGCTCAGCCAGGTGACCTTGGCTGGTTGTGGGTTACCATGGCGACGCACTCAGACGCCAACAAAGGCCTTTTATATTCGTCTCACCGCAGATATGAATTGCTAAATGCTCCTGCTCACCTTAGAAACAGAAGTTTTCCTGCACTTTTCTTTCTCTCTGATGGTTATTAGAGCCTTGCCAGCGCGTCCTTGCTCTCTAACATGTTATAAATGAAAAGGAAAAAAGAAAAACGGCGGTAGAACGAGTACTTTCTATCAAAATTAATAAATTATTGACTTAAAACAAGTTTTACTGAAAGCTAATGTTTGCAATAGAAACTAGACATAAATGCTTTTAAAAGTTTGCTTTTGCAGAGCAGCCACTCTGAAATAAAGTACAGTTAACAACATAAATTATTGTTATTATTGTTATTTTCATTATAATTGTCACCCAAATGATCAGTTTCAAACTTTTTTTTTCAGTGCAGATTTTTTTTAGGACAAACTTCATGGCTCCAATTTAGCTCCGTACTAACTGGTTCTTTTCATCGATATTTATAAACTGTTCACTTAAAAAAAGCTCCTATTTCTTGCTGAATAGTTACTGATAATTTAGTTTGATATTTACACAAGAAAATAGACAAAATAGTTGGTAAGATTTTGTTTTTTGCAGTGCAATCACCTTGAAGTAAAGTTGATAATCTAAATTATTATTATTATACAAGCAGTGATTGTATAATAATACATTTTCTTGTGCAACTTATTTCTTTCATTCTCATCCACATTTTGGAATGCATATGTCAAAACTAAAGAAGAATTTCAACCAGAAACAGATGAGAGGAAAATCAGAAATGCTTTCAGTCTGAGCACCTCAGGAAAACAAAAGCAGCCGGTATCTGTGTGCTAAATTTACAACAATAACGCGTCAGGAGGAATTGCTTCTGCTCCGTCCTCGTTGGTTTTATGGAAAAAAACAAAATGTATTCAAAATGAAAGTGACTTGTTGGTGTTAAAGGTGTTTGCAGATCTGCCTCGGTGTGATAATTCACAGATAATTGAAAGTTTCGAACGTCCATGTGTGAGTCTGAAGTCATTAGGCCACAAGCTGTGAAGTGATAAAAGTGTGTCTGCTCGCCTGAGTGTGGAGGATGATGATGATGATGAGGAAGATGATGATGATGATGGTCGTCTGCGTTGGTTTGACGGCTGCTGGCCGGCTGCCAGCAGGCTGCTTCCTGCTGCAGACTCTCTTTCCGCCACAGATGGTCGAAATCGTTTTGGAGGAGAAGATTGAGTCTCTACCTGTACAGATCATCCAGGTGAGATTCACTCATCAGTCAAACCGTGATTCTTCAGTAAACTGATGCAGAATATGCAGTTTCTCAGACGACTTTAGGATTCAGAGCCTCTCCTCTTTATTTCTTCTTCTGTGGTATTGTAGTTGAATTGTAAGACCCTCCCCTGCTTGTTGTTATGTTTTTATTTCTCAGTATATCCACTTTATGTATACATTTATTAAATTTAACCTCACTGTTATAATAAATAAATCTATTCCATAACGTGAATATTTAAGTGAACGTACGACTGTAAAGTAGCAGGAACTGACTTTGTTTTACTTTTGTTCTGTGTAGGAAGTGGATGGTTGAATTCTGGTCATTGTTCTCGTTCTGCTTCCTATATACACCAATATTAATGCATTTTTTGGTCTCTTAATTAGTAAATATGTCAAAATGAGGCAGAAATTTGCCTGTTTTCAGCACAAATCTCCCCTGATTATTTCCAGCTTGGACTGTTAGCTGGAAATGATTCGGTGGAGAAAAGTGTCTCTGGGCTGCTGGGTAAATTCAAATCTCCAGCCAGCGATAAGTTCTGACCGGCATCAGGAGTCAGGGCGGGTCACTGACGCCGTTTTCTATTCTGGGGAATCTGAGGAGCTGCAGGTCTGTAAACACGATGACCGTGAGTCACCTGAATGCATCAGATCTCTGCAGCATCACGAACAGAAAGAATCTGCTGCCTCTAAAGCTCGTTTCATCCACATCGACAAATAAAATACAGCTAATGTTCCTGGAATATAATCTCAAATTCAACATTCCTTCACATTCTCAGTGTGAGATTCAGACTTATAAATCTATGATTAATAATTAATTATTCTAAATAATTGAAAACCTGTTCCCCTCCTGGCCTGTAGGGGCGCTGCAACAAGAACCGCTGAATGACACAATATGAAAACCTCTGAGTTCAACTTCCTGTTCAACACAATGTAAACAAAAATGGAGTCGCTTCAAATTTTTACGTTTCTAATTTAAATCTAGAGATTATATCTTTTTTTTCAGAATTTATATTTGATATAATTCTGAGGTTAAAGTTCAAATCCTATGATGTAAATAGTAAAACATAAACAAAAACAAGAAACACGGAAAAAAAATTCAGAGTAAATTTCCACCGAAATACTGAAAATTTTAGATCAACCTCAAAAGTTTTCTAGAAAAAAACGTGAAAATTTCTACATTTTTTGACTTTACAAAATCAGAAAATGTCTCTAAAATTGATCAAATTAATGTCCAGATTTTTTACTCACACATTTTCAACTTTTGAAGCCAAGAAATTTTTTAATTCTTTCTAGAAAATTTCTGAGATTAATCTAAACATTTCTCAGTCTACTGCAGTATTTCACTTTAAAAAATCCACAATTATGATTAAAGTCAGGATTTTTCCTTCAGTGGCCCTAACCTTCTTCTTTCAGAAAAGTGCATTTTAAAATAATTCATTGCTTCTAAAACCAATTAAAACCCTTCAATTATCTTTTTTTCTTAGTTTTATGTCTTTTCATGGTTATTTCTGCAGAATATTATCATATTTGCCCTTTGAAGAAACATATCTGATCTTTAACAAGAATTTGTCCCGGACTTCAAGGAGTTAAACTGATAATTAAATTTCGTAACTCCTCTGTGTGACAGAACCGGGCCAGGTGTTCCAGGTAAGTGACGGCTGGTTTTACGGCAGTCAGGTTTATTTGGGTTTTTCGTCAATCTGTGATCCGCTGCAGCTGCACAAAGCTCAAATAAACTGTTCTGTTACTGGGACTGAGCCCAGCTATTCCAGATGATGTGTTTTTGTTTTTCAGGAAGGTGACTCAGACAGTGATGTTTGAAGATCCGCAGCGTTTGTTCAGCCTGAATCTGCGGCAGAAATAGTGAGATGTTATGTAAAGCTGGGTGTTTCTGCCTGAGTTACTCGTCTCTGCCTGTAGCATGCTTTTGCAGCAGCTGAACATTTGCTGAACCACCTGCTAAGTCTTTGTGATTGCAAGTGTGTTCTGCAGAGATAAAAAAGGTCTTTACGTGATTAAATGGTGCATGAAGGAGATTCCACTAACTGACCATTATGTTGTCAGTCTTTCTGCAGATACTTCCATTAATCTGATAACTAAATGCATTGATGGCGCTTTGACAGCAGGATTATTAGGAATAAAATGGACGGATGAAGTGGGAGAACATTGTTCACAGAAGGACTGAGTCACAACTTTTTTCCTGCGATGGTGATGCATGCAAAAAATTCCTCCAAATTTAGCAGTTTTTTCAGTTTTGTGTCATGAATGGAGAATAAAAGTCTTTAGTTTGATAATTACGTTTGGGCTTTTTCTCTCCCGGCCAAACGAATCTGGTGCGATTTCCGTTTTTGGTGTCACCTTGGCTACGGCGCCAAGTGTCTCCAGCTGGGGTTGAACAGAATATAGAAGTGGCAGATTAGGAAACGGTTAGGAGCTGTCAGTGATCCTCCTCCCCTTCGCTATTTATGCATCGTCCCTGCAGAACAAACACATCAGCGACAGGCTGCTGCTTCCCACTGCCTTTATTGTTTTATTGCACAAGTTGAAACAAAACATAACAACTTTTGATGTGCATGCAGAAAAAGAAATCTGCTTCCTTTAAATAATAGACTAATGCATGAGTGCGACTTATTGGGTATAATAATGGGAGAGATCAATACTAATGGCACTTTCATGTGGACTGCTGATTGTACCAATCAATGCAAATCACTTGCAATATTTATCATAAAAGCCAGATGGATGTGAAACGGCCTCGGTTGATGCTGGAATAATGATCATGAATGTCATGATGGATGAGGCGCAACACACACACACACACACACACACACACACACACACACACACACACACACACACACACACACACACACACACACCCACGCGCACACATACATGCACACACACACACAGAGGATGTGAACTTCGACCCACAAATGTGTGTGTTTTGCAGGATATTTTAAATATTTTAAGTTGGGATAGAGAAAGATGTTTCACTGCAGAAAATGTTTAAAAACTTGTTTTCTGTTAAATTCAGAAAGCTTGAAAAATATCCAAGAATAACAAAAATATTTAAATGACAGTTTTACGGATGGAAATTCATTTTCCTCAAAATCACAGTACAATATAGATCCAGGAAACTGAGACAGTTCCTGGATCGTGTGTGGCATCTTCTGAGAAAGTAACCGGCAAGTACAATTAATATATATAGGAAAGTATCTGATAAGCTCTATCAGTGATCCAGGAATTTAACCAGTTGGTTCCTAGAAAACTCCAGGTCAGTACTGGTAGGTTCAGGAAAGATACCAGTCACTTCCACAAACTTTCCAGAAATACAGCCAGTAAGTTTCTACAAAGTTAGATATCTGGTAAGTTTAAGGAAAGAACCCAGAAAGTTTTCTGAAGGTAATTAGTAAGTCTTGAAAGAGTAACTTTTATGTACAGTTAAATTTACTGGAAAGTACTCAGTACGTTTTCTGAAGGTAACCACTGAGTCCCGCGTACTTTCTGGCCATTTAAACTGTAAGTTACAGGAAAGTACCTTGTTAGTACTTGGTGCCTCCTGAGGAAGTTTCTGCAAAAACAGTTAATCTGTAAAGTTCTAGAAATGCAACCAGTTAGTTGCAGAAAGTATTTGGGACGTTTAGCCAGTAAGGAAGGGAGCCCAGAAAGTATAGGGAGAGCAACCCATAAGTCCAAATACAGGAAAGTACCTTCTTGAATAGTTAAACCTTCGATAAAAAATACCTCACAGGTTCAAGGAAAGTAGGCATGAACTGTTCCATGAACTGTTCACAGATTTAAGAGAGCTACAATATAAATAAATAAATGTTTGCACCACTAATCTGAATGTAAACAAAGGTTGAAACAGAAAATGTTCTACGGCCGTTTCCAGATCAATATCTGCCTCTCATGAGAAAATCTGGTCAGTCTGAGAAATGCCTTCCCAAAGAGCGCCTGCTCTGCCACAACGAATCAATAGCTGCTCGTCTGCGCTTTAAACCCAGCATTATGAGCCCACAAGAAGATACATGTAATTTGTGAGCCAGCGCTGTGGAGGAGCACAGGGGAAATAATTGTGCAGCTGCGCAAGGCAGGAAACAAACTTATGTGTGCTTATGACCCACAACTGCTGCAAACAGATAAATTATAGACTGAGCAGCACTTTGAGGTTCAAATTGCTCTAGAATTGCACTGCATGGTGCCCATTCAAAAATGTACGAGCGTGAAATTAGCGGAACATTCATTTGGTGTTGTTAAAGGTGGACGAGGAGCTCAGAGGATCATGCTGAGGATTTGTGAATCATGAAACTGAAAACAGCCTGGCAACTACACAAATGGACACCAGGAAATATGGAGCAACAGAGCAAATTACACAAAAACTTCATCTGATGTTGTTAAAAGCAACTATTTATAAAAACAATTTGAGAAAACGCTACTTTGTTTGCATCTGTACATGGGAAAATGGAGGTTTATGGTAAATAATGCTTGTTTTTGCGTGATTCCCAATCGACATTGCGTTTTGTTTGGCTGACACGTGTTTTAGTTTTGCACTGCACTGCCCCCTGTGGGTTTGGCATGTTTTTGCAGGTTCATGTGGACGAAACGGATCCTGTGTGAACATTTTTTTAAGTGATGTAGCGAAAATACTTGTTTTTAAAAAGACCCGGCTTTAAAATTACAGATGAAACTAATATAAACAGCAAAGAGAAAGGATTATTAATCTAAGAAACCCAACTCTATTATCAAACAATAATAATTCCAGGAGTAAACCCACAGAAGAATGAACCAAGACCACAAGTAAAATAAAAAATGATCAAAACAGAAACACAATTTGGGTCTAAGGCTCAGATTTTCCATGTTAATTTGACTTCTCGGATAGCATTACAATTATCAAGCTCATTTCATCTGAGCTGGAGAGAGCAGCAGCCTTGAACAAATGTTGACTCCTGTTGCTTCACAACGTCTTTCTTTCTGAGCTATGCAGCAATTTCTACTGCAGGATTTTTGCTTTTTTTCAAAACAATCCTCACAAATCCTGACAGTTTTTCCTTCTGCCTCTTACTCTGCTGTCATATGGGGTAAGCTTGAAACGGGAACAAACTAAAATGGCAAGAAATAAAGAAAAGCAAAGAAATGATCAACAGAGAATATAAACTAAACATCCAAAGAACAAATAATAAAACATACACAATTTATGATTTATTTTAAGACTCTATGTAACCAGGACACATAAGAAAATTAATTTTAAAAATATGTGAAATATTCCTATTTTTTCCTGATGAAACTGATTATGTACAAAATAAACCATGTCAGTGAGTCAATCATAAAATTGACTTACATTACGTTACTAATAAAAATAAATATACAATTTTATAATGGACCAGTGCTTAAATAAATCTGGCCAAATACATCGCAACTACTTCTAAACCTAAAATCAAAGGGAGAACATCTGGAAAATTGCCTAACTTATTCGAGAAAGAATCTAACGGATGATAGCATGTAGGCTAACGGTATTTAGCATGTAGGCTAACGACAGTTAGCATGTAGGCTAACTGCAGTTAGCATGTAGGCTAACTGCAGTTAGCATGTAGGCTAACTGCAGTTAGCATTTAGTTAACAGTCAATGAAACACAAATATCTCAAAATTGAGTCGATGCTGATAAAACACTGTTCTGAATTTAAGAACATTTCTAACAATGGTATTTATTTGTTAATATTATACAGTTATGTTTGAGTTTTGGAAAAAAAAAGTACATTTAGGCTAAGTCTTTTTACTGCACCGCATTTATTACTTGACTAATTTTATAATAAAGTATCGCTGTGAGTCAAATGTCTGGTTATTGCGAGTAAATTCACTTAATGGAGCAAAAACAAAACCTGCATCTGACGCTTTAGCAGATATTTTATATTATATATATATATATATATATATATATGTATTTTATCATCTCATGCTGAGTCTGAGATATTTACCGGAAGTGCTTCATCGAAACATTTTGCACGACCGAAATGTCGTGCAAAATTTAAAGTTTCATTGTTTCTTCTTAGAATTAGGAAAAGTGTTGACTCTGTTTTATAAACATATTTATTTGCACCATTTTTGTTTTTGAAATACCAGAATTTATGCATAACTTTTCACTTTAATCTGCAGTTTTTAAATCGGACTCAGTGCTTATCCTCCAGATCCTTGTTTTACTTTTGAGTCATTTTTTAACTCTTCATTTTTACTTTCACTTCATTAAAACTTGTTACAATTTGATACACGTGTTGGTTTCTCTACCGCAACCATTTAATTCACATTAAAATCTGTGCAAATATTAAAAAGCGCCTTCTGCCGTGTGCGATTCATTAAGGGAGGTAAAGCTCATCCGCAGCTGTTAATGTGTTTATTTATAACAGAAAGTGATGAGAACCGCGAGCTGCGCTCCAACACCTCAGGTCACGTGACCATGCGGCTGGCGCACAAAGCGCCGCTTTATAACCGCCCCTCTGCCGAAGCAGCGCACAGCCAGCCTGGCTCTGATGCTCCCCGCGTCTGTCTGAAGGATCCAAACGGGATTATCCTCCTGCAATCATCCCCATAGCAACAACTACTGCTAATTAACGCGCTTTTAAGGCTTTGCTCACCGGACTTTGCACTTTTTATTCCCACAGCATGGATCACTGCGGGATGTTTGGAGCGCAACAATGAAGGTTTGTGTTTTTCAAACTTTACTACGTGAATCTTTAAAATTAATAAATTATTTATCATTTTCATCCTCCTGAATCTTTTGGTCTTCTTGATGCTAAATAATTATGTAAATCTGAGTGTAAATAATTTATTTCCTGAATTCTGTCACCAAATTTTAAAGGTTCATTGATCAGATATTCTTAATCCCCGCAGCTGGCCCCATGATGCCTAATTAATCTGGTGATTACTGGATTAAAAAGCAGCTTCAATGCGTAATGACCTGATTTAATTAATAAGAATGCCCCTGGTTTCCTTCATGCCCCGAGGCTGCAAAGGGTCCAACTGTTCAGTTTCCCACTATTGTCAGGGATGCAACTGCGGGTCAGCTGCGCCCCTAAGTTTTATTGTTCCTTTAAATTTGAAACTAAAATCACTTTAAATAAGAAATGATTGCATTCTTAAAGGGGAAGTATTATGTAAAAACTTATGTTTTTAAGCTTTGCATCATCTTATAATGTTATTCCCTCATCAATATCATACCTGGAGTGCTGCCTTGATTCTGTGAATATTAGAAAAAATTCTGATCAATTAATCAGAGCAAGGAGGCGGGTCTTAGCGCTGTCAATCATGGCACTGCTCATCCTTCTTCCACCAGACCCCCACGCTCTCTGCTATGCTGCATGCTGGTTAGCATAGCCTCTGATGACAGGGAATAAACAGTTTTCCTGTAAAGGTGAGTTGTTTCTCTGCCGTTAACACATTTAGCAGTGAGTACATAAGGATGATGGACAGCGCTAAGACCCTCCTCCTGGTTCTGATTGGCTGCTTTAGCATTTCTTCCAGTAGCACAGGGAGGACATTGACATTTTCACAATTTATTTGTCTCAACTTATAGTCCCACAACATGGTGACTGTTTGAACAAACATACTGCAGCTTTAAGTTATATTTAACGTATATAATATTTTTACAACCGAAGTTACCATAGTTACCTGATTGTGCTATAAAATGGCACTATGTTACGGGAAAACTCATCATAACATCCCTTTAAAGGAAACCACTTTGGTCTTTTAGATGTTCTTCACCTGATGCTGTTCCCCGACTCGCCTCTGCTCTGAGCATCTCTGCCGCCATGAAGCTGGCTGCGCACCGGATGGCTGGCACGGCTATGAGCGCGCTCACGACAGGTGTGCAGTACCTGGGCTCCAACGACGCCAGCTACGATGACCTCTCCGACGACTCTGGCCTATCGAAGAACGGCTTCGTCCTTGGAACTAAGGAGGTGATTTTCACCGCCATTGCTCCGGTTTTTCCCACCAACATGTCGGGATTAGCGCTGGGTAACGCCACCGCTGTGGAGAGCGTCGATGCGCCGCAGTGCGCGGAGAACTTAGCGGACAACCTTGAGTGCTTCATGATCCTCACCCCTAGTCAGCAGCTTGCAATCGTCATCTTGGCGCTCACTTTGGGTACCTTCACCGTGTTGGAGAACTTCATGGTTCTGTGTGTGATCCTCCACTCCCAAACGCTTCGATCTCGGCCTTCTTACCACTTCATCGGCAGCCTGGCTGTGGCCGATCTCATCGGAAGCATCATTTTCGTCTACAGCTTCTTGGACTTCCATGTTCTCCACAGGAAGGACAGTCCTAACGTTTTCCTCTTCAAGCTGGCCGGAGTCATCGCCTCCTTCACGGCCTCCGTCGGGAGTCTCTTCCTCACCGCCATTGACCGCTACATCTCCATCCACAGGCCAATGGCGTACAAGCGTATCGTCACCAAGACGAAGGCGGTGATCGCCTTCAGCATGATGTGGACCATCTCCATCATCATCTCGTTGCTGCCGCTGCTCGGCTGGAACTGCAAGCGGCTCGGCTCCGTCTGCTCGGACATTTTCCCGCTGATTGACCGAAGGTACCTCATGTTCTGGATTGGGATAACGAGCGTTTTGGTGTTGTTCATCATCTACGCCTACATGTTCATCCTCTGGAAGTCGCACCACCACGCCGTCCGCATGCTGAGCCGGACCTCCCAGAGGAGCGTGATCATCTACACCGCAGAAGGCGCCAAAGTGCAAACGGTGCGGCCCGAGCAGGCCCGGATGGACCTCCGCCTGGCCAAAACTTTGGTCATGATCCTGGTGGCCCTCATCATCTGCTGGGGTCCGCTACTCGCCATCATGGTTTACGACCTCTTCGGGAAGGTGGACGACTTCATCAAGACCGTGTTCGCTTTCTGCAGCATGCTGTGTCTGCTCAACTCCACTGTGAACCCCGTGATCTACGCCATGAGGAGCAAAGACCTGCGCAGGGCCTTCCGCAACATCTGCCATGTGTGGCGCGGAGGCTCCCAGACCCCGGACAGCAGCGGCGAGAGCGACTGGACCAGCAGGAGCATGAGAGCAGCCGCCGCCGCCGCGGCAGCAGCTGGCAGGGCGGAGAAAAAACGCGGCCGCCGTGAGAAAACTGAAGCGAAAGTAGCTCAGGTTAGAGTTTCAGGAGGTACGGAGTCTTCTACAGCAGAGCCCGTCTGAAACCAACAACGCTTCTGCACAACTGTGACACTAGCAGGGTTGTTTAGTCTCTGACCTGTTAGCTTTGTTACTACAAAATCTGCCAAAATTACAAGAAAATAAGATATAGGATTTTATGGATTAAAAAACAGATGATGGCACTTTTAGACCTCGGTCATATGACTTAGAAAAACCCGATTTTCGATTTTAATCCATTTCTTTCTTTTCCGACGATGGAGGACCACCAGGGCCATGATAAGGAAAAATAATTGAAAATTTAAAAAATTACAAAATAAATCCATAATATTTAGAGATTAAGTTGGAATACTATTATTTTTCACATATTACTACGGCTTTATTCTCATTATTTTGACTATTCTCGTAATTTTATATCTATTCTTGTAAATTTATTTATTATTTTCTTAGTTTACTCTGTAAAAACTGATGAAAGAAAAATATTTTAAAAAAGTGGATTTTATTTCAATCATATGATTAGGCCAGGCTACCAGAATGTTTTGTTTAATTACAATGACAATATAATCATAATATTAGCAGAATAAAGACAATTTTACCAGAAAAATTGTCTTAAATTGGCAAGAAAAACGTTGTTAGCTCAGAGTAATCAGGGTCTGAAGTGACTCAGTTGTTTGCACATCGTTTCACTTCTGCTACCGATAATAATTTGATTTGATGCTGTGAAAAATATGAAGTATTATTTGTAAAATTTACACCAAAGTATAACTTCATAAGGTGCTCTGCATTGCTCATTTTATTATTTATTTTTTTTTTTTAAATAAAATTACTACTTTATTCTTCTAGCATTATGATTGTATTTTTGTAGTTAAAAGAAAAATAAATATTAAACCAGTCCTAATATTCTTGACCAGAAGCTTTAAAATACGCTTGTCAAACAAAATGGCGGCTTTGGGCAAGAAGAGTCACTCTGGAAAATTAAGTATTCAAAAATTCAATTAACCGAGAAAATCAATTTATTGCCTAGATTTTTGAATAACTAAAAACATTTTGTTGAAGGACATTTTTGTGTTGGAGGGTCTATTGATGCTTTGTTGCCTTTGCTCCTGCTTAAAAAGTGAAGATCTGTTGTATTTTAATGTGTAATGTGTTGTATTTTATTCATTTTTCCTGCATAATGCTGCAACATTTTGACAGTGATCTGTTGTGAAAATATTCTTTTATTTTTTGCTTTGATAATTATTAATTGTATTTAAAAAAATAAACTTTTAATCCTGCATTGCATCATTCCTGTGCAAAAGCTATTGTACCACTGTGTAACATAACAGTATTTACAATCCAGGAAGTACTTGGTAAAGTGTGAATTTTATCTATTTTTGTCTTAATTTGGTTCAAATGTTGGGTGTCTTTTTAAAATAAACTGAATATCCCAGCTTTTCGCCTTCTGTTGATGTTTCATTAGTTAAAAGCTTTGCCTGTTTAAGGCTGCTCTTTGCAGCCTTTCCTTACAAACTGCCTGATTAACAACGCAGTAAAGTTAATTTTATTACTCAAACTGGTTTAAAAGTTTAAATGAAAGAAAACCCAAAAGATTCCAGTAAGTGACTGACCAGCTCTCTTGCTGTGAACTCTTTTAATTTCAGGATTCAAAGCCAGAAAATATAGTTGCCTGGAACTAAACTGTGACTAAAGGCAACTTTATATTATATTTAAGCATATACATGTTTATTTCTGACTCTATAAACTGTTGGGCATCACCAGATATATAAATAAATCAATTTTAGTTTTTATGGGTAATGTTGCCATCTTGTGGACATGTGTAGGAAATGAATTGAAAACGAATAATCGTCAGAATATGGTAAAATAAAGTGTTTTATTGTTTTAATTCAATTTAAGAATGTAAACGTTTAGTAAATATATTTATTGCACCTTTGTATGTTTCAAATTTACAGCTAATTAAAACTCAAAGCTCAGTTTCTCACGAAATAATGTTTTAGTTGCAGATATATTATAATATAATTTCTCTGGCTGTGTGGTTAGAAACCTGAGAGACTATGGAGTTAGAGGTTTTGGGGTTGTGGTTGAGGAATTAATATGAATTAAAACAACATTTAATTTCCTCTTGGGATCAATAAGTAGCTCTGAACTTGTTAGCTGCTCCAAGTTGGGAAAACAATAACTTGTTCTCATGGTTACGCATCACAACAAGTGGCTAAAAGTAAAAAAAAAAAAAAGAAGAAAAAAAAAGAAGAAAAAAAAAAAGAAAAAAGCAAATCCTATCAGATCCACAACATCCAGAACTGTATAACTAACATCCAAAGAATAATATATTAATAAACGTCTATTAAAATAGCCAATCAGAACTAAGCTAACAGGGCTATTCCAATTTTTTTAGTTTATTGTTTTTATTTTATTTTTTTTTTTTTACTTTTTATTTTCCTATATATTTAGTATTTTACCATTTCCTTCCAATATAATTAATCATTTTTATTCTCCTATGTCACTACATAGCCCAGAATGCCTAGCTTCCGGGTTTGTCTTGTGACGTCAGGAGGCGGAGACGCCGACAGCGTCGTATCAAAAACAAGCAGCTAAGTAGCGTTAGCTCGCAGCAACGCTATCTGCAGACCAACAGTTGGCCCGCAGCTGGCTGCTCGGCACTTTAACTTCTGGAAAACAACTCTCCCAACAGAACCAAGTCAACACCTCTGGTCGGAACTACTTTCGCTTAACAGGTAAAACTAATTATTTCCATATAAACGTATGAAGTAGTCCGGGGTCAGCGGTAGTGTAAGCTAGTGTTAGCTCTGTTTTCTTTTTGATTATTGGCTTCCAGGCGAAGCTAGCGGCGGATCGCTGCTGTTAAAGCCTTCCCAGCACAGTGTGTTCAACACGTACTCCTTTAGGAAAAAATACAATAAAATAAACCGTTTTAACTATTAAAGTCGCCAGTGAAATACCTGGCCTCATCATTGTTATTTTCCTGCATTTTTTAAAAGCCATTCTCTTTCTTTGACAACTTCCAAGTCATGGCGTGTGGAGCCACCCTGAAGAGAACCATGGATTTTGATCCACTGATGAGCCCCGCGTCCCCCAAAAGGCGGAGATGCGTCCCGGTGGCCCCATCGGCGTCCTCCCCGAGACGGTACCTCAGCATGGAGCCCTCTCCGTTCGGAGAGTCGTCGTCCAGACTCAGCGCAAGTAAAACCTCCGGCCTCCGGAATGACCAGTTTAACGGACAACCGGTGACTCTTGTTCTTCTTCTCTGTTTTATTTATGTCTTTGATTGAATCACCAGAACAAATCCTGAACAACATAAAACAGGAGTACAAACGCATTCAGAAGAGGAAACACCTCGATGGAGGCTACCAACAACCAGAGTGCTGCTACTCTCCAGAATCCCCCTCCCAGTTATCCATGAATGTATCCAGCATGCCAGGTCGGTCTGGAAAACATGCCAAACGCCACAAAAACAAGACAAAATGGACGATTGTGTGTATTTAGAAGCTGCAACTGTTTATTTTAGTTAGTAATTATTATGATAATCAATCTGATATAAAAAATTTGGCACATTCTGCAACTTTCACGATTTTTTTGTGTATGCAAGTTTAGAAATACAGTAAACAATTTAAAATAAGATTTTTTTAAGGCTAAAATGCAAGAAAAAAATGCCTGGGTGAACTGATCAATAATTGAATAGCAAAAGTTGCTTAATGTGAGGTTTTCATTTATTTCTGCTGGATTTTAACTATGTGAAGCTAAAAAAGGTCACTGAGATTTGGGTAGAACATATTTCATTTATTTTTTAATGTTATTCATCTCTGTAAGTAACAATTTATTTATTAATCTAATGGTTATTCTTATGAATAATCAGCTGAAAATTAGGCAAATTCTTTTTTTTTGAATTAACAAATTTTAATATTATTATTTGAACCATGTGAAGCTAAAATTATGGAGTTTTAAGCACATATATGTATGAAAAAAGTATATATTTTTGTTCAGTTTTGGCTTCATTTCAACAGTTTTTTTTTTTTGTTTTTTTGTTTTTCAGCAATTTGGCCTCTTTTTGCATCTGTACTTCAGTTAGCAATTAATTGATAACTAAATTAGTTGACGATTACTTCAGTAATTGATTCATCCATTTCACCCTAAACTTAATCATTATCCTTTTGTCAAGCATCCGTTAATATTATGGAAACATGGAAATAAAACATTTTGAACAAATGCTGATTCCAGCATTTTGTTCCTCCTCTATCAAAAATATACTAAAATGTCTGGGATCAGCATTAGCATGACTTTAAATCTGCCTCAATCCAAACGATTTATTTTTTATGCTTCCCCTAACAGGAACCTCTTCAGGCGGCGTCTCTCCGACCAGAAAAGAACAGCCGCTGTTCACGCTCAGGCAAGTCGGGATGATCTGTGAACGCTTGCTCAAAGAACGAGAAGACAAGGTGAGGGAGGAATATGAGGAGACCATGACTTCAAAACTGGCAGGTAAATTGACTAATGATATATTGAGTTAAATGTGGATGATCTTAAAGTAGAAACGTAAAGCGATTTCTCACAGAAAATTTATTGAAAAGTCAAATATTTACAAAACGTTCACCAGGGATGGGCAATTATATTATTATGGTAAATTTCTTGTGATGAGGTTTGATTTGTTGTTGTCACAATAAAGTCCAGTTGATGTTAAAAACTGACTGAAATGTTTTAATTTTTCTGTTTTTTCAATGTATTTTACACAAGAATATTGATGAATATCAGTAAATTCAAAAATATGATTGAACAAAGTCTCTATGCGGTTCAGTGATATAAATCACTTCTTTAAGCGCCATGAAGACGTTTCTATCAAATAGAAACATCAATGAAAGTGAAAAGCATGTTAATAAATGAACAGACTATGTTTTGTACTTAAATGTTTACGATTGTATCTGTAGATACAATCTACAGAGTCAGTTGCGATAATTAACTTTATTTAAAAAGGGAAAACTGAACATAAATGTCACCGTTTTGTGGGCTGTAAAAGTTTACAGCAAATGCTAAAGCATATCTGCAATCTCTTGACAACTTACAAAAATGGGTATCAGTCCACAAAAAAATCAAATATTGATATGTATAAAAATGTTTCATTTTATGAACAAAAAATGTGAACTGATGGCCCAAAAAGTAACAATCTAGAGGGCCACAAATGGCCCCTGTCCCACACTTTGGGCATCTCTAGCTTTAAATGCTTTTAGTGAAATATAGATGGAATATTTTGTCAGCTTCCTGGCAAAATCAATTTGTTTACTTCAACAGGAATCCATTTTTTTTTCTTCTCCTGAGTTTCCAGATAAACTAAAGGTCAAAATGTTGTTTATTTTCCAGAACAATACGACACCTTCGTGAAGTTCACACATGACCAGCTAATGCGGCGGTTCGGGGAGCAGCCTGCCAGCTGTGAGTTTTTATTTTCACATTCCTGGTCCGCTGGCAGCCAGACCGACTTTTTGTCTTCTGAAGTCGAAGCTAACAAATCTGGTTTCTGTGTTTTAACTGGATCTCTCCTTTTCTCCAGATGTTTCCTGAGTGTGGCACCGAACCGTCGGCACGAAGACCTCCGCCTGCTGCAAGCTGTCATGTGATATCTCAAAGAAAAGAAAAGTTCTCATCCCAAGAGATTTAATTTAGCTAGTTTAAATGAAACTTTTCTGACCGTGCCATATATCCTTCTCTGGGCGACGACATGAAGCGGCGGCTAGCAGCTAGCTGCTTCCTGTGTAAATTAATGGACCCTATCTCTACAAGTGGCCTCTGTTCCCAGTTATCTCACTTTTTGTATCGATTCCCAGCATTCCAGGCTTTGTCTGTTGTTTCTGTTACGTGTAAATACAAAAGAGGCGCTGGAGAGTTTTACAAAGTTTGCTGGTCAATCTGAAAGGAAGTCGGTGTTTTTCAGCCGTTTGTCCCTCATTTATTGCTTTTTAAATTAAACACAGTAGGTAACTTCTGTTTTTTTTGGTTTTATTCCCACCAGTGTCTGTATTTATTTTGAAGTTTCTTTTTCCCAGCTGGTATCAGTTTGCAACCGATGTACTTTAGTGGAGAAAAACAAACAACAAAAAAAAAAACAATAAATTGAGAGTTGAGAATCTTCGCTTGTGAAAATTTCAGTGATTCAGTTTTTTTCTGCGTCACATTTCAAGCTGCATTGTGGAACTTATTACAATTTATTTTATTTTCCAAAAGTTGACATGCATGTTGCTGAAAAACAGAGAAACTCCTTTAGAAGAGACCCAGCAAATAACATCTGGACCTGATGTGTAATTTCAAAATAAGACAATGTGATTTTTTTTTTTTTCCAAAGTAGTTATGCTTATTGCTAAAAGAACTACGTTGCCAGTGACCTCAGGGTGACGTCGGTCCACCTGAGGCTAGAACAGCTTCAGCTCTTCTCCAGCTGAAGCTTTATGGGATGTTTGATCGTTATTCCAGAAGGGCATTTGTGAGGTCACACACTGATGTTGGGTGAGAAGGCCTGGCTCTCAGTCTCCGCACTAATTGTTCCGTACCGTTGTCCTGACAACAGCCAAACACAGACTTTGCACTTGGTGATGTGCGGCTTGCATGCAGCTGATCACCATGGAAACCCATTCCATGAATCACTGAGCTAATCTGAAGGCCACATGGAGTCTGGGGGTCTGCAGTAACCGACTGCAGAAAGTTGGCGACCTCTTCGCCCTACGATGATCTGCTGACCCGTCAGTTTCTATGGCCGACCACTTCCTGGCCGAGTTCCTGTCGTTCCCAAACACTTTCTCTTTCTTATAAAACAGCTGTCTATGGAATATTTAGAAGTGAGGAAATTTCACAACTGGATTTGTGAAATTCCTTTCTCAGTTCCACGCTGGAATTCAGTGAGCGACCCGTTGTTTCACAAAGGTTTGTAAAAACGGTCTGAACGCCTCGGCGTTTCATTTTACTGCCTGTGGAAGTGACTGGACCGGCTGGTTCTGATCATTTGGATGGGTGACAAAACAAAACAAGAATTAACAACAATGTCTCATGTAACTAAAAAACAATAGTAATTATTGTATCGTACAATAACCATAAGCTTTAATTCCTTTAGCGTTGTAATCACCACCATAAGAGGTGAAATACATGTAGGCAACTAATCATTTTACCATGTTTCCATTCTTATGTTCAAGTCTATCCCAAACAAACATTAACAAATATAGATTAAAGTAAATACTTCTGCAATCCACACATTCTGACTCCTTGGAGGGACTGCCAGTATAAAACAATGTTTCCATTTGCTTCGTGAAAACTAACCACAGAACTAACTGTAGTAATAACTGCTATACTAACTACAGTAATAACTACAGTAATAACTGTAGTAATAACTGCTATACTAACTACAGTAATAACTACAGTAATAACTGCTCTAACTGCTGCAAGTCACTAACTTCTCTAGTTGAGGGAAAACAAACTAACAGAGCAGCACTAGGCAGAAAATGCAAAATCAAATATTAAAAGTTTACAACTATAATCAGAATTACTGGAATACTAAAGTTAATTTATAGTAAGAGAAAAACCTTTCAGCAAAACAAATACATCAACGAAACAGTGAAAAATAAATACCTGCGTTTTATTCAAACCCAAAT
Source organism: Poeciliopsis gracilis (assembly GCA_911649635.1). Lineage (NCBI taxonomy): Eukaryota > Metazoa > Chordata > Actinopteri > Cyprinodontiformes > Poeciliidae > Poeciliopsis > Poeciliopsis gracilis. Next base: position 138,489 of record CAJVRI010001216.1, on the reverse strand, counting down.
TGGTTGTGAAAACAAAGAGAGGTGATGTTTTTGTTTTGTTTGTATTTTTTAGCATCCTCCCCAGGTGAGTCGGGCCACATGATCCGTCTTCTTCTTGGTTGCTTTGATGAAACCAAGAAACTCCATCTCCGACACGGCACGGATGAAACGAGCGCTGAACGGCGAGTTTAGGAATTAAACTTATATTAAATCATCACAGACACTTTTACAAAGGAGACTCAATATGAAAACTAATTTTTTCAGATTGTTGTACTTCAGTTTTGATCTCAGCTGCTTCTAAAAACAGTCAGACGCTTAAAAAAAAAACAAACCCAGCCAGTTTTAGGCAATAGGTTCATGATTTTTAGTGAGCTCTTTCAAAAGCCACATTCCACAGGCACTCTGCCGTTACCTAGCAACTCAAGCTGAGTGCAGCCCCGTTACCTAGCAACAGAATTCCAGCACGTTTGAATGCAACGCCATTAAAACAACCAAACGGTAAAACCCACGTCTGTCAAAACACAGACGTCTGGGAGACGAACACCGAGTTCATTTAGCTGATTCCTCATATGGTGCTACGCAGAGCGCGGCACAAACACATTCATTACAGGGATAAAGATCGGCAATGATTTGGGATTACTGTAGGTACAAAACAAAGGAGAACATTTCTGACGAATAAATGACATTTAGCTCAGAAAATTTATAGAAAAAACTTGGATATTTCTGAGCTCAAAGTCAAACATTTACTGGAAAATAACCAGAAGGTTTGAGACTAATTTAATAAATGTTCTGGAAGCGCCAAAAGTAAAGCAAAATCGTTTTTAGGGAGAAATGTACTCTTTTCTTTCTACAATGACCCAAATACGGCTTTGTAAGAAGTGTGGTTATTTGCATTAATTCATAAATATAAAAAAGAAAAAGATACTGTTTGACTTCATCCACTTTCCCAAAGCCATCTGAATGTGGATCGCTGCCCTCTGCAGCAGAAACAACAGTAGAGTAGGCCTGGAAACAAAACCACAAAGATTTCCGTTCAGTAACATGAACCTCAGGATCAAACAGCCTGGTTTCAACATTATGGACCCAAACAGGTGAAAGACTCACTTGCAGCCAGTCGTACAGGTTGATCAGCCGGCCACACTCCAGGTGCAGCTTGTGAGCGATGCAGATATCAGGAGCTGCATTCGACACAGAGCCGTCCTCCGACTTCAAGCTGTCGTTCTGCAGGGGAAAACAAAAGAACTGCTGCATGACAAGAATTAACCACGTTCTCATATTATTTCAACTTTATTCTCCTAATACTGTGTGACAGTCCAGGAATATTCCCACGTTATTGCAGGCTTTATTCCTGTAATAACACAACTTTATTCTCGTGATACCAGGATATTATTAACAGTCGAACTTGCATTATCGCTTGAAAATCGTCACAAATAGAAAAACAATATTATTGTTCATCACAATAATTACTGGGACAATTTATCGTCCAGCAAAATTTGTTGTGGTGAAAAGCCGACTGCCGATCCAAAATGAGGAGCAGCCCCATAAAAACTGCCTTTATGTTTGTTTTTGACATTAGGGCCATAAAGAGTGATGAATAATGAAGCTTTTTGCAGAGGTTGTACCTGGATGTAGCAGTAGGGGCTGCTGAGCGCAGCCTGGATGGAGGTACGAGGCGTCGCGTTGAGGTGGCGCCTCACGGTGGCCGATGAACTGTAGTAGCAAACTTCGTACAGCGGCTTGGACTCCGGCGGCGACAGATGATTCCTGGACAAACATCACAGGAGGATCTGATTAGGGCACCAACTGATAACTAGTTTAGTCATTGATTATTCAATCGGTTATGCTGACAATTAACTGGTTATTCAGATTTTTAAAACTGGCTCATTCTGCAGGTTTTTAATTTAACCACAAAAGACTTTCATATACAAAATTAAAATCATATTAATTCCTTTTTTAAGCAATAAAATACACATTTTAAAGTCCTTATACTCCTGCTAATCAGTAATTGATTACTAGATTAGTCGACAGCCATTTCAACAATCGATTAATCACGATTAATCGTTTCAGCCCTAAACTTATCTCACTCTTCTTTTGCGTGAATCCTGTCAATCATTCACTGCTAAAGCCAATTAATCGTCTCAGTCCTACTTTTGATGTTTTCTTCTGTAAGTTTAGTTTTCTTACTTCACTAAAGCGTCGACAAACTCCACAGCTTCGTTCCGGAGAACCTCAAAAGGACTCATCCTCTTGGACCTACGAGACTCGTTCATCTCCAGCAGCGTCTAGAGAAACGTTAAGTTTGAGTTTCTTCTGAAGAAACCTGAGTGTTGCTTCCTGGTTGGACCAGAGGAGCGTCTACCTTCTGCAGCTGGAACAGATCCGTTTTCTTCTGCAGGTTTTTCACTGGAGAGGTGAGTTTCTCCTCCATGCTGGGGGCCAATTCAGCAGCAGCTGAACGAACAGAACCTTTACTCTAATGCATGTCACACAGAAAACCACTCCGGGATAATAATTAAAAAAGATAAACAGGGTGTGTTGAACATTTTCACAGCTTACCGTTGAGCTGCTTCAGTTTATCAAGAAGCTCCTCCAGCTGGACGAGAGCGTTCTTCATCTTCTTTGACTTTAACGGCTGCAGAACCTCTGCGCACTTCTGAAGCAAAGAAATCAGCTCATCTTTCGCCAGCATCCTGGAGAAAGACACAAAAACAGGGCTGATTAATCGGATTAATCAATTTCTGACATAATTACTGACATTCCATGTTCTCATAATATTCAGTTCTGGACTGATGCAGTATTCAGACAAAAGGTTACTGAATAAAGCTTATCAATCAATTGTGATTAATCAATTACTGGAATAATTTTCAACTAATTTAGTAATTGATTAATCATTAATTAGAGTATGAAGATCCAATAAAAATGCCAATTGCTGAAAAAACAGCACACTCAGATAATTAAGCCAAAACAAAAAAATATATATACATTCTGCATTTAAAAAGAAACAAAACAACAAAAAGCTTCTTTACATCATACTCAGGATCGCCTTCAGTACGGCTCCATCTAGTGGAAAAACTAAACTCCCCCAGGGTAGAAGGCACCAGAATAATAAATTGCAGAATAATAAATAAAAATAGAAACAAATCAGCTGAACGTTTGAGCCTTACTTTAAAAGCTTCATGGCCGACTGGTATTCCTCACTCTCCCACACGTTCTTCTCCTGACAAATCAAATGAAGCTCTCTGATCTGGAAAACAAAAACATAACATGTAGAAAATGCTAAACAGCAAACATTTTAAATGCAGCTAATGAAGGAAAAGTCTGTGCCTGTTTGCCCAGAGGGTAGCGGGGCAACGCGGAGGTCAGGGTGTGGAGGCAGCGCAGGACGGGGTAATAGTTCTTGTGGTATTTATGAAGACCCTTCAGCAGTTTCTGACACGCCTCCTAAAATGAATTAAGTTATTTGAAAATCTAGTTTAGGCTAAAATACCGGTGACATTTATTTCCTGATTTTGATAAAGAGATGTTGCAAAGAAATCACCTTTAAATAAGCGTCGTCTGTCCGTAGATTGTCCTGTTCCTGTTGCTCTTGCTCCTTCAGAAACCTACGACAAAAACGTGAAACAGCTGTTATTTAAAAAAAAAAAAAACTGGATAAAACACTTCTGCTAATCCGCCAGTAGTGGAGCTAATTTTTAGCTTAGCAATTTAGCTAACTTTGAGGAGAAATGAGTGTACTCAGCTTCCCCTAAATTAATTTTTTTTTTTTAGCACTTTTGCTAATTTGAAAATGTTTAGCACAGTTAGCTTCCCCAAAAATTATATATTTTTCCAAAATAAGTTGCTACTGGTCAATTTAGCATTTACTAAATTGCACATCAACAACTAAACAATCGCCTTTCCAGCAGCCATTGTGCAGCGCATGCAGTGGTAAAACCAGCTGATCACATGTGCTGGAGTTCAGCTTAGGTTGCTAGGTAACGGGTGGAAGTTGCTGGGGTTTCTAGGTGACAGCAGAATGTTAACTTATTGCCAGAAAACAATTGGGTGTCTTTTCAAGAGCTTAGCGTGTTTTCAGTACAAAAACGTGAAAAAAGGAAATTTTGCTTGATAAATGCCCTTAACTTTATTCTTGTAAATAAACAGCAATTCTCACAGCTTGTCCTGCAACACGCAGAAGGAATGACAGGAATAAAAGCCTCTTTTGGAAAACTAATTTTTTGTAAGAAGTGTTTTTGCACCTGTTGAACGACGGAAGCTGCCTGATCCTCTCCAGGTCTTCGGCGCCGAGCTGCTGCAGCTGAATCTGAGCTTCCTTCTTCCTGCAGCACAGCGAGCTCAGAGGCTGGGAGTGGAAATGCTCCAACAGGGCCAGCTGCACAAAGCAGGGACGCAAAAATCACTCCACCATGTTTGCCAAAAACACAACTCCAACAGTCTGATACTTACCTGGAGACCCTTTATGAAGTTTCTGACTGAGAAATCATGGTAGAGGAAGATGTTGACCAGAAGTTGCATCACTTTCCCGTTGAGTTTGAAAGGAAAGGAGTGAGTCAGGATGAGCTGCAAGGAAACCGGGTCAATCAGTTCCCATAAACTCGACTTCATCAATTAATCAAAGGTTTGGTTTTTGAAGATTTAATTTTTCATTTATTTTTTTCCACCAATAGTCCAGAGTGATGATGGCGACTTGGGGGCATTTTTTTTCTTTGTCAGAATAAAATCACAAGAATTAAATGGTGCAAAAAATAATATGAGAATAAAGTCAGAAAGCTAGAAAAACCCTTGGAACATAGAGTAGAAGCTACACTGATCAACACATACTGATGCGTTAGGATGGCCTAGTCAAAGTCCAGACCTTGTCGATGACGGTGGTGAGGTGCTGAGTGCAGGACAGAGACTGGAAGAGCTCGATGCAGAGCAGCGAGGACACTGAGTGAGGCAGCATGCGCTGGACGGTGCTGGGCGACGTGGCGATGCCGAAGATGAACATCAGCGGCAAGCGATCAAGATATCGACTGAAACAGACAATAAACAGGCTCAGCTTTGGCTTTACACTGCAAAAACAAAACATTTCAGAGTATTTTTGGTCTAGTTCCTACTGCACATATTTTACTTCTCTTGAAATAAAACAAAGCTAACTTATAAGTTACTTTTCAACAAGATGCAGAAGCTTATTTTAAGTGAATAATTCTTTCATATGGATTAAAAAAATCATTAGTTCCATTGGCAGATTAGTTCACTAATAACATGACGTTTTTCCAAGTTTGTAAGATGTTTGCACTAGAAAATAGACCAATACTTAGTAAAATGTTGTGTTTTTGCATTGTGGTTTTTTATAATTGCTAATTTGTGTCACTATTGATCATTTCTTGTGATTAACTGTAAATGATACGTTGTATTCTCCAGATGACAATGAGCCTTTTTGGCCAAATGTGTCATATTTACATGATTGTTTTAATGAACTTATGTTATTTAATAAGCACCGTCTTTTATAAAAAATAACTTAAAAATTAAAAAAAATAAGTAAATACCTGCAGATGAGAATGAAGTCCTGCAGAACCTTTGGGTTAAAAGCTTCCAAATCTTTGAAAATGATCACAACAGGAGGCTGCTGCTGTTCATCGACAGCGGAGTAGCTGCGCTTCTGTCCAGAAGAACTGCGGCTGGACTTCTGTCAACAAACATCCATAATGAGTAAACTCATAATCACCCACTGAAACCTTGCATGATCAATACGCTTCGTGGCCTTGCCTTCGTTTTTGAGCTGTACCAATCACAGAGAGCTCTGAGAGAGCAGTGAACGCTCTTATGGAGCAGAGCCCCGCTATGCTGGACCTCCTCCTCTTCTTCGTCTTCTTCATCGTCCACGACAACATCCATCAGTCTCTCAAGGACTCTTTTCATCAGATGTTTCAAAGCTGAAATTATCAAAAAGAAAAAACTTAAAGTAAGGCTGGGGGATAAATCCGTTATATTAATTATATGAATTAAATCTTTGGAAATAGAGATTTTTTTTTCCCCCACAATGCACGCTTTGGGTTTCCTTAGTTCAGAGTGATCCCAGCACACACAGAGCGGCCATCTTGTTTGACCAGCGTGTTTTACAGCTTCTGTTTATTAGGACTTTGGATCCTAGTCAACTGTAAGCCTGCATGTAAAGGTCCAGCTGAGATTGTTGTTATTATATTGTGACATGTTCATTGCTGAACTTGTTACAAGAACATTATTCTAACATTCCAAGAACATTATTTTGTAATATTACAAACCCATAACATTATCAGAACAAAGTCAAAATAAATTTAGGATATGAGCTTAATATCAGCAGAATAAAGTAGTTATTTAATGGAAACTCCAACACAAAAAGCTTTTCCTCATAATTTTAAAGGCATTTTTCTGGACAAATTATGTCTTTTTTCAGCTAATTTTGTGATAATATTCTTCTAACTGAGCAAAACCGATCAATCCTGGCCCTAATCTTCTGTTGTCCGACTCACAGAAGAGATATTTAAAATAAAAGTCTCTTATTGAGACATATTTCTCGTCATTTCTAATACATTTTTTAGTGAACAAAAACAACAACAAAAAAAAGACAAACCAAAAATTGCTTCCCATCAGAAATCGTGAAATCACGTGAAAGTCATAAATGTACTGTGAACCCGACTGCCTGGCAGTTTTTACCTCCACATTCTTTGGCCTGTAAAGACGCAACGTGAGGCGTGACAGAACAACGCAGCAGCTCCGACAAACTCTGGAACGTCATGTCGTGATCGGGAACGTTCACGCCTTCAGACAGAACATCACAGATATTAGAAGTAGCAGTGCTTTTTTCAGAAACGATACCCCGGTTGTTGCTAGCATACCCAGGACTAGCGCGGCCGTGGGGATCTCACTGGCCCGCATCTGGGAAGCCCAGTCGCCATGACGACGGGTGGAGGAGCACTTCCTGGTAAACTCCAGCAAGCTGTCCAAAATGTTTCTGTTGAGCTCGTCCTGCAGATCCTGTTTAAAACATTTCATACATCCAGTAACCTTCTGGGAACAACGTTGTGACAGAAAATGTCCAGCTGGAAGGTGACACTCTAAGTTTGTGGACCCTTTTGTTTATGTTTTTCAAAGTTTGTACAATTATGTCAGTTGGTTTTATGTTTTTACTTTCCAACAGATTTCATGATTAAAATGAGAAGGATTAGCAGTGCAGCCAACAACTGATTTTTGTCTCTGCTGTCCAGAAATTGAACTGTTAGCATGTTTATTTGTTCTTTAATTAATTTAGTCTAATTTATGTCATGACAGTCAGGAAACCATCGTACAGCAACAGTGTTCAGTCAGAGGCCTCTTCAGATGTGCTTCAAGACTGACTGCTACAGGAAAATACAACAGTTTTTCTTCATGCTTCCATCTTTGAATATAAAATTACCGAGAGTACAACTAATGCTTGTCCCGATCAGAGTTGGGTAATAACTAGTTACATGTGCTATTTAGTATTTTATAAAACAAAAAAATACAAGTACTTTCAGGTGTATTTCTACTTTGACTTGAATAATTTTATTATTTTATTTTTCCTTGAGTAAAATGTCTGGCTAATTTACACACTATAAATAACTTCACTGAACAAAGAACAAGATTGACATTACCAAAATGTAAAACGTTTATTAAAATAAATTGATTGGGAAAAATGTTTATTTTGTCTGACTGTTATTTTGTAGTTATTTATATGAATCTTTTAATGCATAATTTCCACATAAATGTGTATTTTGGATTTTTCACATATTAAATGATGTTTTGATCAAGTTATTCAGTTCTTGACTAGTCTTATCTACTTTTGCTTAACTAATTTTTTTTTACTTTTACTTGATTGATTTATTAATATGATAAAATAATGTATGATTTTGTGATAAAAACCTGCTCTTACCTCTGTTTCTGTTTTGATTTTGTTCCACAGATCCAAACAATGTTTGAAGCGCGTTTTGCTGCTCGCAGCACCTTCACAGCCGTCGGTGAAATAACTCTCTGTGCAGAAATTATTCAACATTTCAGCACAAAAAAATCCCAAAGCTAAACAAAGCAACAGCTCAGCTGTCTCACCAAGATCAACAGGTGTCTCCTTCTTCTTCTTCTTCTTCTTCTTCGCACTGGGTTTAAAAACGAAGCAACCCTTAATGGCGGACATAAAAACTGCGTTAGTTTATAACAAATATTTATCGATTAACGTCTCATTTAATGTGATAAAAGTCGTTACCCTTGAGAAGGAAGATGTCGCCATTGTTGAGTAATGCAGCAGCAGCAGCAAAAGAACAGCCTCTTGGTTGATAGCAGTTTACACCATGGCAGACGTTTTTAAATCTCCGGTAGAATTCCGTGTGACGTTTCATTGCTTTCCCGCCAATGTGACGTAAACGGAAGAGGTTGGAGTTTTTAGTGAGGCGTGGTTTGCATAACTTGAAGAAAAGTGTTTGAGTTTCCCAATAATTTAGTTGAATGGGCCTGCTCGTCCTTTTATTGTAAGTTTACAGATTCAGAAAAGGTCCACTGTTGGAAAATGGGGCAGAAAATGGAGAGAATAATAACCACAAACGGAAGAGTAAACGAGAAATTAGCGACGTGTCATCTTCCCAATCGCAAGATGACGTGAGCCGCCATCTTGCGAGTGGCAAGTTCTCCAACGCTTACAAATTCTGTTCTAAATGAAGTAATATTTTTCCTTGATTTATTTCGATTCATCTTTATAAATGACAATACTGAGTTGCATCTTTTTTCAGTAGAATATGCTATTTTTAATTACAATATTACTTTTTTTATATTGCTAATTTGCACTTACTTTACAGTCTCTTATTCTTTTTTTTCTGTTTTTATATTTTCTACCCAAGTTTGAATATGCATTCTTTGGTTAGGGTCACCTGGATTTCCCTCTTCTGGTACAATAAGGCACATCTCTATTCTATTATGGATACAATTTACCTTTAGAATAAATTTGTGTTTTCTTTTCTGTTTTTTCCACTTCTATCCATTAATTAAGCCTAATAATTTCATTTAAAACAGTCGTGCTGCCAAGTCTAATATGGTGGCAATCATGACATTGCCAGCATTGGAAGAAACAGAAATTTTATAATAGGTGAAGTTAATCATTTTTCCCATAAAGGTATCATAAACACTAAAGTCATAGTAGTTTGAATGGTTTTGGATCATTTAAATTGAATCATGATTTTTTTTTTTCCCTATTTAATTACTAACAATTTAACATCCTTGTTTAATGTTCCCTTTTACTTTTCTGTTGGGTTGTTCTGTATTTGTTCTTCATTATTTCCCGTTCCTAAATTTATTTTCCTAAAATTATTTACTTTTGCATTATTGTTACAAATGAATAATATTTAGCATGCCGGATTACTGCAATGGGTGCATTGGAATTTGGAACATCATACCCATTTCACTTTGAGAATGACTCAAAAACAGTCAAGACACCACTATTTAGCAAACCTCTTGAAATTAAGTTGTAATAATAACTTTGCCATTTTCTTGTGCTTGTAGATTGAAAATACTTGTACTAACCAGTGTGTTGAAAGAAAAAAATATCAGCCTTTCAGACAGAATTTTACAAAAAGAACCAGTAACATTTTATTGAACACTTTGTGGAAGACATGTAAATATTACAGATAGGTCTACTAGTGTTGAAAAAGGATGAAATAAATACAAACAGAACTTGAAATCCCATAGGGATATATTAAAAACATAGTTTTCTTTAAAAGTGTCCATTTAGCAAAAGAAAAAAAAAACATCTTTAATACTAAGCATAAATACAAACATGATCCTAAAATCTATGCCCTATAGAATACCTGGTTATTATAACTAACATACATACTTAAAATCATCCGAGACATTATTTAATGAAGTATAAAATAGGCCATTTCATTGTCACCTGTGGTAATGACTGTTAACAGTTGAAAATCTGATGCTTTGTGAAACAAACCATTCTGCAGCATAACATCTCAGATCCTGAGTAATTTTGAGTTACAAACAAAACACTGGGCTATGATCCGCTATAAAGCCACCTCTTAATAATAACCATCGGCTTCATATGTTGTAACTGCTTAAGCACAGAATCTGCACCTTCTGAAAATGTTTTATCCATAACAATTTTTACATTACTCACAGATTTAAGATTTAGTGGATTTCTGAAGTCTACAACCCTGCTGCGGTTTCTCAGTTCATTAGTCTTTTTGCTCCTGGACACAGGTTTCTGTTTGTGAATTTGTTTTCGCTTGGGGGGCACCTCCATGTTGGCTTTCTCGTTTAGTTTCCGCTTAGAAGCGTTCGTTGTCTCAGAAGTCTCCAAAAATGTGAGGAATGAGTCCTCTAGCCCTAAAGGCTTGAAGGAACCCTGAGGAGCGCCATCGTCCCGTTGCTCCTGGGGGGTCGGCGTCCCAGGATTTGAGTTTTCTGTTGAGCTGGTAACAGTCAGGCGGTTTCTAAGGGTTTGCATCCTTTGTGGACAAGCTGGTGTGGGATGTGGAGGTTTTCTGGGACGCCCTCTTTTAGCGCCTCCTTCTGTCAAATTGGAAGCTTGGGATTCTGCAGTATTGTCAGCGAACACCTTGGTGTCGTCTTGGGTTAATTTCTCCTCAGGATTTTGCTCCTCAGGATTCTGCTCACCAAACATGTGCTCACACAGCTTTTCCCCTTCGTCCGGCTCCGTCTCAGAGGAACTTGATGCACCTTCTGACTTGCCTGTATCTTTAAATCTGGAGCGTGAATACTTTTTGCAGAAAATGAACTGACTCCTCTGATCTTCGATGTACCTCTCCGTGAGGCCATGAGTTGCATAATGCTTAAATATACTTCTCTCAGCCCTCTCCACCGTGTCGCATCCTATGATCATGCATGGGTACTGCAGGGCAGACTTCTTGATGCACATCGCAGACGCCTCTTCATGGGATTTTAGTGTAGGCTTACCAAAACTGGTCCAGTGTTCAATGGCCTTCCCATCTTTCTTCTTAGTGTTCTTCTTCTTCACTTTAATTTTGTTTTCCACGTTTTCTTTCCCATTGTTAATCCCTGGAAAGAGTCCAATCGATTTAGTGCGTCTCCCATCGGTTGCTTTGGGATCATAGACATAGTCGTGCTTTTTGATCAGGTGACGGAGCAGATTGGATTTTGTAGTGTACACGCGGTCGCATCCGTCATACTCGCACCGGAAGGTCGGATCTACCGAGCCTCTCTCAGAAATGGCGATTTCCTTGTGGAAGTTCTTGATGTGTTCGATGTACTTCTCCACAGAATCAAAGGGGAGGGCACACTCAGGCCGATCGCAGTTGAAAGTCCCCAAGTTCATGCTGGCCATCATGGCAGTGGCTTTGTCGCAGGTGAACTTGTGAAGCAGGAGGTAGTGTTGCACCAACCTTGTGATTCCCATGAACACCCTGGAGCAGTTCCTCACCTGACACCTGACTTCATCATCTTTTCCAATGGGGATGATCTCCGGTTCAACTTCCAGGACCATTTTCTCAACCTCCGGCTCGGCTTTGAGGGGAGGAAGCGAAGCCTGATGCATGGCCCTGTAGTGGAGAATTAGATTCTGCTGGATGGTGAACGCTGCGGTGCATCCTTCATGGACACACCTGTATGGTCTATACGGACTGAAGGCGTTGTCCGTCTCACACAACTTGAGGCTCAACCTTTTTGGAAGCTTCTCCTTCCTTTCATCCTTCGTTGGTGTGCTTTTGGAGCTGCTCGGTTTCTCTGGGGACGGGCAGGCAGACGCAGAGGAGGACTTTGGTTCTCTTATTATATTCTGATATACGTCAGGTTTATCTTGTTGCCCATTTGCTTTGGTTACAGGACTAAGTTTCTCTTTCACACTGGGATTTACTTTATTTTTGGGACTCCTGTGTATGATAGCCCCTTTAAGATGCTCTGGAGTTAAATTAGGTGCTGGTGGTGCCCCCTCCATAAGTGGCCTTTGAGTCAGATAAGTTTGAGGTGATGGGAGTCGTGTAACAGTCGATATCTCAGGGCTTAAGAGCTGTTTTGCTGCATCTCCTGGAGTGATTTGAGTAACTTCTGGAGGATTTGCATTATGTGGTTGAGGTGCTATGGCAATGTCGATTGGTTCTTGTTTCAAAATAGGCATAACAGGAGCAGACGCTGCAGATGGATTGGTGTTGCGTTCACTGTTTGGTTGACTGTTTAACGGGCCATCTTTGTTAAGTCTGAAGGCACGCCGATTACGAGCACTGATTTTTAACTTCTGCATTTCTGCCTTTGACAGCCGGTGAACCTTTTCATAGTGGATTCTCAAGCCTGTTGTTCTTGTGAATGTTTTTGGGCAGATCTGGCAAGGATATGGAGACAGTTTGGAAGGGATTCTTTTGAGTTCTTCGATCATCTCAGTAGAAAAATCATGCATTTTACTCAAGTGTTTGAATAAGGCTTCCTTCGTCATGAAAGAGAACTCACAGTCATCCTGGTCACATTTAAAAGGTTTAGGTACCTTTTCAATGGGTTTCTCATCACTTTTATTTTGTACTTTACTTTTACTTTTCTCTACTTCAGATGTTTTTTCCTTCTGTTCTAAGGCTAAAGTGTTACGCATTTTCTCCTGCGCCGCCTCAATCAGGTCCATCCTTTGAAAGGCGCTGGACATTTCCATCAGGTTATCCTCCCGATAAGGTCCAGGAGGTGTGGGATTAGCTGTCTCTGCCGGTTTGTCCTGCTGGTTTGCCGAGCAAACCGGGAAGGAGTTTGAATCATCCATTATGTTTGTACTCTGAGGTTCCTGCTTTAACATTGCAGGTGAAATCAGAGTGGTAAGGTTGCAAGATCCGTCTGAGAAATCTCCGTTTGGCACGTTGTACACCGAGCCGTTTGTGTCGGGTACATGAGGGTCGTTGAGGAAATCCAGGAACGACGTAGGAAGGTCCGCTGTAAGGTCAATTTCATCCAGAGGTCTGCACTGTGAGCGCTTCGAGAGATGACCACCGAGAGATTTGGTGCTTGTGAACTCTCTGAAGCACCTTCTGCATATAACTTTCCCATCCTTGATGATGGCAGGCCATTTGGTACGCTTGCTCAGCCGGCTGCGTTTCGCTTTTAGGGCGTCGGTGTCACCGCCCTTCTCCTCTGAAGGGTTAGGCTGGCAGTCAGCATCAGGGCACTCCTCATCATAAGGGAAAATGTTGTGAGTGGTGCTGTGAGGACTGACCACGCCATCAGCGGAGTTGTCTATCTGTTCATAACCAGGGTTTGACGCTGTCTCTGTTTTGGTGACTTTGCCACAGTCCTTTAAAGCAACCTGTGCTTCAGGGGTTGCACATTTCATGGGAACATCAACGGAAGAGCACTGTGTTAGGCAGGAGTTTTCGCTCTGCGCGTACGGAGTGTGGTAGCTTCCATCAGGAAGGCTATCGATGGTCGAGAGGCTGTTCCCGTTATCCAAGTGTCCACTTTTTCTTGCATCCGGATGGTCTCCGGTACTGTCAGCGTGCATCAGCCCATATTGGTTCCCTCCATTATGCATGTGTCCACCGTTGTCAAGCATGAGGGAACTGGAGACGTACTGGGACATCAGAGTTGATTCTGAAGGGGCGGGGGACATAGAGGAGGAGTGTATAGCTGCCATTGAAGGCTCTCGGTCCGAAGAGTGAGGCAAGGGGTTGTGGTACGGGTCTGCTTGCCAGGGGGGGTAGCTCCGGGACGAGTACTCGCTCATATTGAAGCTCTCAGGGTAGGGATTATTCATAGGAGGAGACCATGACTGTGACATGTCTGACTGCATCACTGTGTTGGGATTGTTGTGCCCCCCCCAGTTGGGGTACAATGAGGGGTTGACCATTGGAGTAATGGGCACAGGCTCAACTGATCCAGGGTAACACTGAGAGGGCGAGGCAGAGCATCCCATGGGATAATCCATCTGCTGCACCGCTGGTTTGTTGCATAGTATCGCTGGCGGGTTGGATCGCTTGCTCCCCTTCTTGGCTGTAATTTTAGCAACTTTGTTATATTTCTTTGCCAATTTCCAGTCTTCAAATATTTCAGGATGCTGCTTCTTAACGTGCCTGGACAGACTCTTGTTTGTGCTATATGCCCGGGAACAGTCATTGCTCGGGCAGCAGTGCAGGTTCTCCTCGTTTCCCGCAGGAACGGCGGGGGTGCTGGAGGGATACCCCTGCATGGAGGCAGGAATCTCAGTCTTGATTTGCTTTGGAGACATGATTTGTGGGACCATTTTTGGGAATTCGTTGCAGTGCACCTCCTTATGCTGGTGTTCCTGTGGAGCTGCTACGGGAACAGGATATGCCGGAGGAATATCTCCTTGCCTGGTCACATTATGCTGCGCTGGTGGTAGGTTTGCATTGGCAGGTGCTGGAGCTGGGTTAGTTAGTGGAGTGTAACATTTCTCCGGTTCTTTTATCCCATGACCAGCCATTGAATTCAGCATGTTTTCAATTGAGTGTTTCACTTTAGCGGCCTCCGGTGACCTGCACGGCGATGCATTTGCCTTTGAGACGTCGTTCATGAACGCCTCTCTGTTGTTCCTTTCAAAACCAAACTCGGCAGATTGTGTGTCTTCCTTCATCAGGGTGCTCTCAGGTGCAGGATCAGGCATTGCAGATACAGGGTTTTGATTAATTACAACAAAACTGTTTACCGCATCATTTGGTCTATGATGCTCCTGGTGAGACAGAAATTCAGACTGTGAGTAGAAGATCTTGCCACAGTTATCGGTTTGGCAGGTGTAGGTGAGGTAATGCTGAGCCTCGTGATCATACAACAAGTAGGCCTCACTGAAAACTTGGCCGCAGTTCGGAAACATGCACTGGGCTTTAAATTCAGGGTGTATTTTTCTGTGCATGAGGAGCTCAGAGTTGGAGTTGAAGTTGGCCTTGCAGTCCAGCTGAATGCATATGTACGGTCTGGTGCCACAGTGCATCTGCAGGTGATCGTTGAGGTGTCTGACGTTGACGAACTGCCTCCTGCAGTACTGGCACACCACCTTCTGCTTCTGGATCTCCAAGAACCTCATGGCCTCCTCGTCATCCTTGTGGGATCTGACGTGAGCCATCAGGTTGCGGAAAAACTTGAAAGCCTTTGTGCAGTTTGTAACAGGACAGTAACAGTCTTGACTGATCTGAGGGTCAGACGTTGGTTGCTCTATCTTAAGAGGAGTTGCAGAAATGTTGCCAACTTGAGGGGTGATTTTAACGGGACTCATGCTCGCCTTGGCTGCAACTTTCACCATTTTTGTCGGACTTTTAGGTGACTGAGGTGGTTTGGTTACCTTCCGCGCAGCTTTCATCGCTGCCAGTCTCTCTTTGCACGATTGCTTTACATGTGATGCTACATGGGGCTCTAGCACCTCCCTGCTTTCAAAGCTGTCAGCACAGATCGGGCAGAGGTACACTCCATCTTTGAAATGTTTCTGGGCATGACGGACGATCCTGTGGCCCAAGAACTCCTTATCACACAGAACACAATACTGCATGTAGGCCCGCCAGTTTCGGAAGCGGGCGGACACGAACCCTTGCTCCCGAAGTTTCTTAGCCTCTCTGTTCTTTTCTTTTTCATCTGTAATCTCATTGAGTTCGTTTGTAGTTGTGAGTAAGAAGTCTTCCAAATCCTTGTATTCGGGAAGTTTGCCAAGTGCGTTTTCCATCTCCTGTTCATCCGTGTCATTGAGTGTGTCGATGGAAGAGACAATGGCCGCCTCCTCGCCCATCAGGGCCAAGCAGTTACGCTTAAGTGTCTTCCAATCCCAGAACTCCGGATCAAAAGGCCATTGCGTCTTCAAGGCCAGCAGCAACTCGCAACGCAAAGAGTTCGGCACTGGCAGACTCCCGTCCTCCTCCGGCTTCTGGTCGGGTTCGTTGTACAACGACTCCACAGCGTAATATGAGTCAACGGTCGGCTGCAGGAGGAACTCGGTCAGCTGGCATGCTCGTTTGACCTCTAGATCGGTTGGTAGGAGGCAGGAAATGGTCTTACAGATGGTAGACTTGCTTTCTTTGTGATCACTGGAGGTCATTTTAAGAGCTTGAATACACATTTCTACGCACACTGGAAGCCCCACCTCTCCAACCTGGGAAAAAAAACAAACAAAAAAACACAACACATGATAAATGCAAGACCTGAGGCAACATTTTAACATTTACACAGACACACTCCTTATTTATGTGGAGGTCTAGGTCTGTAAAGACCCTTCTCCAAGGCATGGCTTTAACCATTTTTAGATCCTAAGCGGTTCGTCCCTGTTTTTGGGAACCACCTCGGTGATGCTACAAGACGAACATGAACAGAATGTCAGCATGCCAGAGGCGGCCATCTTGTTCGACCAGAGTATTTCACAACTTCTACTTATTTGGACTTTGAATTTAGATCAATTATATGACAGATTATTAGGGCATGGCCTAAAATAATTTTTGTTCATTACAAGACTAAGGTCGTTCAACAATATAGTCAAAGTAATACAACAATAAAGTCATAATAGCAACAGAATAAAGTTGTAATATTGCAGAAATAGTCATAATATTACCAAAATAAACTTGTATTATAAAAATAAATTCATAATTACCAGATTAAAGTCCTGAAATATTACAGATCATAATAATATCAAAATAAATGTAAAATTGTACAGCATTAAAGAATCATGATATTACCAGATCAACATGGTAATAATATAACAAATCATAATATGACCAGAACAAAATAAAGTCATATGACAATGAAGTAATAATATTAAGTTCTGCACATGCAGTATATATTGTTTTACCTCATTTTGGATAACTTTGATGAGAAACAGAATGTGGCAGACGTTTCCGCACTGCAGTGCCATCTCCTTGCTGCGGCTGAGGAATGAATCGGCAGACGCCTCCAACCGCATAAGCAGTTTACTCCAGAACAACGTAAGTTCCCTGCAAGAGAAAGAGAATAAGGCTCAATGAGATTCTGAAAATAAACAAAGCAAAGCATTAGGACAAATTAAACTAAAGACTTTGTTTACATTTAACACAGGGCATCCACAATGGAGTAGGATTACAGGCTTTGCCGGCTATGTGGAGCCGTAGGCCACAGACTTCAGCTCTGCTTTTATTATTATTAAACATCATGAGCCAAACTGCTTCAGGGCAATTAACTCGTCTTCTTGTTACTGATTTTCGTTTCTGATGGCAGCTAGAAACTTAATTTAAATGTTAAGCAGACTTAAGATAAAAGACAATACCAACCTGTGCGCTATCTGAAAGAAATCAAATCTGGTCTGACCTCAAAATATACTGAAAAAGTTCATCACTTTCATTCTCTCAGTTATAATAATAAGATAGCCCAAATTCACAGATTTTAATGAAAAGAATGTGATAATTGCCCCAGAGTTCCATGTAGGAACAGATGAGGTGCGGTTTGGGACTCACCAGGCACAGTAAACGTCTTCTTGAAGAAGCTGTCGCTTCAGAAAGGCCGTACACAAACACAGAGCCGCTTTCTCGTCGCCCTCTGACTCCAGGTTGCAGATCATTTCAAGAGCATCTTTGCAGTCTATCGAGGAAATCTATAGAACATTAAAAAACACAGGATACAGAGCTGTTCTGAGTCTTGTTCCTCTAGAGATTAGAAAAAGATAAAAGAAGCAGCAATGATTGGCTCAGGTCAGATAAAGTAAAATCTAAATGTGTTTTTCTATTCATTCAATGCATCAAAACTTTAAAGTTCAACTAATTTTGATTAATTCCTGCAAAAAAAATTCTTAAGTAAGTTTAATAATTGTACAAATAACTTAATTCTATTCTAAAAGCCAATTAGTTTAATTTATTTAATCTCACCTCAAAATATTTTAGTTGTCATTAAATTAACTGACATTTCTGCTCTAACTTTGACAGAAAATTTGGAAAGCAGTGAACTTTTTTCAGTAAAACAAACATGGTGGAGATTGATGTATGAAAATGTAAATACGTGATTTTTAAAAAGCCAATAAGAGCTGCACTGCTCTGAAAGTGACTCATTCTCATTGTGACAATAAAAAGTGATTTAATTAGTTGGTGCTGGCATTTTTCACAATGCATTGTGGGATACCTTGTTGGCCAATCAAATACTAACCCTAACTCAACTTAAATAGATTAAATTTTCAAGCATTTTTTATCCAAATATTCACACCACTTGTTTCTCAACAAGTTTATGAGAATTAAGTTAAGTTCACTTGAAATCTTTTATTAAACAAGATGTTTTGTTTTACAGTGTAGCTGAAGCTCTACTTGTTTTCAGTAATTATAAAGTGGAAACGTCTGGAAAGGTTTGATTATTTTAACAGGATTTTTTCTTACCTCTTCCATCAGCTGCTCCTGACTTTTCGTCATGCAGATGCAAACCAAGTAGGTCTGCTTGAAGTTGCCTTTTCCTTCATACCCTGGGTACTCTGAGCAGATCTTTGCTAGCACAGCCGCTTTGTCGGTGCTGTCTGCTTTGATAAGGTGCTTGATTCGCATGTTGAGAAGCGCTGGACCTTCCGATTCGAGATATTCGTGCACTAAGACACAAAAAAACCTCACTTAGCTAACAGTTATTCCAAGGTATTCCATGGGATTACAGCAGCACAGTTTGTCATGACGGAGCGCTAACCTTGTTCAGTTCGAGGAATTTGATTGGACAGGATGCTGCTTAGCGTGGCGTTGGCCCAGACGCCTTCCTGCTGAGCCAGAACTGAGAGCAGACGGAGCTGGGTGCTCCCACTTTCCTGCAAAAGGCTGTGTGCCAACTGCAGCAAAACACCAAAAAAGAGCAAAAAATTCACAACTAAACCTTTAGAGAGGACTTATGTACCCGCATATAGTTCAGGACATTGCGCTTCCCTTCATTCAATATGAGTGCAAACACGTCCAAAAAATGATTTTATGTTACCAAGTAAACAAGTCACTTGGGGAAAGTACCCGGAAATTATACTCAAGTAAGAGTAGTACTACTTTGACATATTTTTACTCAAGTAAAAGTAAAAGGTATTTGGTAAAAAGTCTACTCAAGTACTGAGTAACTGATCAAATGATCAATCATTTAATGTTTAAAAATTACATCACCAAACAGCTCGAAATATAGTTATGTGGAAATGTTGGTGTTTTAAGGACGAAAAGGACGATTTGTACAAGTAAAGAAATAAAATAAAATAAAAGCTGTGTAGTTTAAGATTTACCAGAAAAAATATTTGAAACTTTTATATTAATCTCCAAAATTTTCTGGAGAAACAAATGCATTTCTCCAAAATGTTAAAAATTTGCTACCAATAATTCAGGAAGTTTGAGATTAATCTGAGAAATTTTCTAGGAAAAAAAAAAAGAAGGAAATTTCTGTTCTCCAAAAGCTAAAATTTACAGAGAATTTTTTCAAATAAGTTTCTTTCAATTCGAAACTTTTTGCATTCAGTGGGTAAAGCAGTGATACTTTATAATGAAATTACTCAAGTAAAATTACAACTTTAAAGCGTGAAAAACCCGTTTTGAAAAGATGAAAGTCTAATAAATTTACAAACTCCAAGAAATTCTGCCTTCCTTCTAACTGGTCACATGATCAGCGGTTTTTACCGTTGCCTAGCAACAAGGAGTGGCTCAGCAGAAAACTCCAGAATCTGACATGTGGGTTATTATTTTACTGACGTGAACCAGCTTTCATAAGCTGCATTTTCCTAATGAAGCGACTTGTTCTGATTGCGCCAGCGGAGCGGCGACGGCCTGCGGGATGCTGACCTTCACGGAGGACTGGAACTCCTCCCATAAGGCACCAGGGACATGCTGGGGCACCGAAAGCAGCAGCTCCGCGCAGCTCCTGTGAGTCAAACACAAGTCGTTTGGTAAAGCCACATTTAGGTCAAGGATGTGAACACATTCAACAAACACACATCCGAAGATAAATGTGAAACCTGTGTGCTGATCTGAAGGGGAAAAAAGCGACGAAGGGAAGAAATATCGTCGTTAAAGCCATTAAAAACAAAATAATGTCAGAAAGAGTCTAAATCTGTGTGATTTCTAACTAGAGGTGCATATTTATACATGAGTAAAATTTTTGAGTTAAAAAATAAGTAAAACCTTGAGTCAAAAGTTTGCAAGAGAAAAAAAAACAAGAAATTTGGAAATTAATCTGTGAAATTTTATAGAAAAAAAACCCCAAGGACATTTCTGAGTTCCAAAGGCTGAAAATGTGAAAAAAAAAAAATTTTAGATTAATCATCAAAATCTTCTAGAGAAAACAAGAACATTTCTGAGCTCCATAAATAGAAAAAATTGAGAAATTTTTTAAATTTTTTAGATTAATCTGTGAAAATTTCAGAGCTCCAAAGTCTCAAATCTGAACAAAATCTGAAATGTTGATAAAATCTAGCAAATTTTCTAGAAAAAAAAAGAAAATGTCTTAGTTCTAAGAGAAGAAACATAAAGTGTTGAATAAATGAGTGCTATTTCACAGTTACATCCAACAGGAGAGCGTTTAGTCACTCAAGTTTGCTGTTTCTTTACTCACAATGCTAACTTTTCAAGTAGAAGTGGCACGTTTTCACAATCGGAGGAGAGACAGGAAGCAGCCTTAGCGAAGCTGAGGATGGCCACGGTATAAACCTCCAGCAAAGGCAGCGGGTCTTCATCGGTTTTCCAGCGCCCGGCATGTTCCACCAGAACCTGGGAATCCAAAGACAAACCACACACAGGCATCAGAACTGGCAAACAGCAAGAAATATGCACAAAATGTACAGAAATAACAGAAAAATTACAAGAAATATGGATTTACTACTGAATCTTTAATATTTCAGCTTGAAAATAAAGTGATGCATCAAACCTAAACTAGCTAACTTATTTTCAGTCTATAATTAACAAAAAAATTACACTTTCATGCACTTTTTATATGCTAAGATGCATAAATAGGAATGTTTTTTTTACTTGGTGATTAACGGGTCAAATACTGAATATAAATCCTAAAAATTTAACTTTCCTATGAATTTAATGCATCAAAACTCAAGTCTCTTTATTTACAGTCTGAAAATATGCCAATTAAGTTATAGTTGCAGAATATTTACACAAATTATGAATATAAAAAGATGAATTATACCAGTTTGACAGAGATTAATACAATTCTGTTCATAGGAATCAAACTATTTATATTTCTTTCTTATAATTAATGCTTATTATTAAGCAGTAATTAAACTGAGGAACAACTAAAGGTTCCCTTTGTTTTTATTCTTTGTACTTTTCAGTTTAATAAAAGTTAGATAAAGTTTAAGGTTGTTGCTATGACATATAATGGAGGTAATATTATATTTATTTAATTTGCTTTTCTTTCTGTTTTACACAACCGTCATTATTTTCATACATTTTACATTTGAGCTCCTTTTCTGATTCCTGCTATTTGCACAACGTTTATATACTTCTAAATAATCTGGAGAATTTCTAAACCTGGGAATCCTGAATCGGTTCAAAATGCGCACAAATCCATTTCAGTCTACTTAAATCATATTTTGAATAATTCTTTGACATTTTCTCATTTAACCGAAAACCTACATATTTTAATTTAAATGGTGGAATTTGATGCAGTATGACTTAAATAAATGTTTTATTTATTTACACTGTATTATCCTCTTGTCTGTCACATAATTCAAACCGAATATCGAGACGATCTCAATAGAAAAAATGTTTCTGCAGGTAAAATATTTGCATCTCTACCACTTCTAATAACTGCAGAGTATTTTTTTATGCTGTAAAATTGTCCTCTCTATACAGGATGTTATTCTTATTTTCAGTTTTTAAGCGTGATGGACTGATTCAATATTAATGTTGGTATTGCTGAAAAAATGCTAGATTGAGTGACAACGTTCCTAATCCATAATGGCAGATCCACTCAGGATAATTCAGATTATTTATTTTACATCAAATTTAAAATTCCTTCAAATGCTTACTTCTGAAACATTTGAAAGGTTTGTTGCAGTTTATTTCTGTCTTTTTTTTTAATTTTTTTTTTACATCAGTTGTTCTACTCCTAATTGCAATGACTGAACAAATTAAAGTTTTGTTGTTTTTACATGTTTGACCAAGTTTATGAAGCTAATGGTGTATTTAAGTGAGCTGTAATGGTGCAGGTTAACAAATACATTTGCAATTAACTACATTTATGTCTGTGTTTTAAAAAAATAATTGTTTTAAGTCAATTCAGGACTGGTTTTATGTTGGTCAACAGTAAAACTCAGATATCAGAAGTGAAAATAGTGGATTGTTGCATTCCTGGTTTTTATATTTTTATTTGTTGTGTAAATCTAAATGCTAACTGTCACTTAGGGATAATTATTTATCCCTCAGTGATTATTTCTATCCTGTAGTTTTAGGATATAAATATCCTAAAACTATTTTCCTTCTGAAACTGCATAAAAATCTGTATCAGCTGGAAAACATGGTCAAATTTAAATTTTTGCTTTGGGAGTGAAACTAACATGTAGCACAGCAGCACTACGACGCTATCATAACCTCTAATACTCCATTAAAACCAAAAAGAAAGCAGATTTTTATGATTAGGAAACAACTAAAAAGTAAAATGAATGAGTAAAATGTGAGGATGGCTGTGACTTGTGCAGTCTGCAGGTTTTATTTAGGTAGCTGGAGGCTAATTAATGAGTGGGATGTAATGGAGTCAGTGACCACTGACACACTTTTCCCTCTAAATCAGCGGCTCTGATGCAGATGAAGCTTCATTTCAGACCTAAAGCGTGTTGATTGAGAAGCTATCACACCGTCATTAACATATGCGCTAATGTAATGAGCCGGATTAATTAGAGGAAAAAGGCCCGGGCTAGCATCCTATTGAGAAAAAAAAATCACAGCGATCAATGAAGCACCCTCAGAAAGTAACCCCATTTTAAAACACTCTAAAAACCCACAAAGGGAGATTTGTAGTCGTTTTAAAGCGTTTATTTTAGTGCACATCAATGCATTCGCAGCCGCTAACGCAGCTATCCCGTTTTTTTTTTTTGTTTTTTTTGCACAGCATGACCACTGCACAGGACAGGGGTCTCTGCCTGCATACCAGCTAGCAACATTCATCTGCTGAGGGCGATCTGGCCTGGAAAATACGAGCTATATTTGCACAGTTGGCACACTCTGCAGCGACCTCCAGCCCATTTCACAGCTATGTTTGCAATTAACTGCACTTCAGACACGTACATCAGTTTGAAAACGGGAAATTAGTTGGTTTTTTTCTCCCCCCACTCCCTCCCCTCTTGCTACATCTAGAAATGCAGCCGACTAGCTTGGATGCTAGCAGCTTTAGCTACATTGTTGTAGCAAACGTAGACGCGCATCCTCGGCCAGGAAGCCAGAGGGGCTGCAGGCTGGCCGGGATGAGCAGCGGGATAGCGGGCTAACCTGGCAGAAATCCTGGCAGAAGTGAAGGGAGGCTTCCGGCGGAGGCTGCGGACTCTCCTTTAAAGCCGCGGTCAGAGCCTGGAAGCGATCGCGGAGCTCCTCGGTGGCTTTCCGTGTATCATATTCCTTTTCTGTCTCCCCCTCCGCCATCTTCACAACAATCACGACCGCGTACGCACAGATGTTACGCTGCCAGACCCTGCACACGCACGCGCACGCAGGAAGGGGGAAGGGAGAGCTCACAGAGGGAGGGAGGGAGAGAGAGGGCTCCTCCTAAAGAAGACCCCTCATGTCAAGAACCCAAAGGCGGATCAAAGGAGAAACAGGCCCCGAAACAGGGCCGGTCCAAGCTCTTTTTGGGGCCCGAAGCAGGTTTTCATTCGGGGTCCCTCAGTATCAACCAGAGGTGGGAAAATTTATCCAAGTAAAAGTAAGTAAGACTAAAGAACTATTTGGTTAATTAAAGTACTGAGTAACTGTTCAAGAGATACGCTATTTAATATTTTAAAATTACATAATCAGGTGCACAAAATTATAAAGTTTAGTAGAAATTTTGCTGTTTTAACAAAAATAACAATCAGGCAAATAGTACACTTTTCAAAATCAGTTTCTTTCAAAATAAAACTTGTGAAACAAACAAAAACTGCAGGTTTGTGGTGATTTTTTTTTATTTAAAACAAGTTACTCATACCAGTGGTCCCCTCCTCCCATCCGCCCAAGAAATATTTAATATTTCTGTTTTATGTATTATTTGAGTCTGAACAATCTTTTATTTTGAAAATCCTTTAGCTGGATTCTCTGGGTTACATCTTGTGCCAACATTGAGCCACAAGCAGCAAAATGAGTTAGAAACAGATCAGATGTCTTTGGAAAGTTTCTTTGGGAAGGGAAAAGGCCCAGAGAAGAGACAGGATTTATCCCGGTAGGTGATTCCTACATTCCAAGCTGCTCTGCATGATATGGTGACAGGCTGTTAATGAGGCAATGAAGCTTCAAACTGCTTCGCCACTAGAGACCAAGTAGCACCCTGTGCATAAGCAACACTTCGGGTGTCACTGTCTCCCAGATGGTACCGTCTGATCAAACACGGATGACGCTGTAGGAGCAGTAGCGATAGTTCATTTTAAGTTCATTTTAAGCGATAAAAGACACAGCCGCTCTATTTGCACTATGATGTGGAGGCGAGTTATGGTTTTTCGTAGTTAACATTTTTAACTGAATAAACATAACCACATATAATAAACATATATAAAAATGACCTTTACATGCAGTAACAAACATTTCCGCATGTCACCTCCACCGGACTCTCAGTTGCCATGTCAACTGTTTGGGATTCCCCTCCGTTCTTACGTCACCGCGCTTTCTGATTTCACATTCAACAGGCTGCGTTCAGTCAGGAAAACCAAACAGGTTAACAAAAATGTTTTCTCAGTTTTTGATTTCAGTATTTTGTTAGTTTTAGTTAACTAGAATAACCTTGGCTTTCCCACCTTCACAACATGTAAACAAACATGGAGTGGTTTCATATTTTAGCAGTTGGAGGAGCTCACTTTTATCTGACAAAAAACCAAGTCAATTCTATGCAGCTACAGCCTCCAGCCCAGCAGGGGGCACTATGCAGTTGCATAAATTGCTTTTACCTCCTGTGCACACGTTTTCTTGTCTTTTGTTGTTGTTGTTGTTGATTAATGGATGTTTTAAAAATATTGTACTTTATATAATACTCGTAGGCCCAAATTACATGGGTTGTATTAATATTTATTTTTATTTTTATGTATATAAACAATATTCAAGTATTTGTAAATTATGAAGGTATAGTCGATTTCTTTTAGAACAATGTGGAGTTAGGGGATATAATAAACCTAACATGCATCAATTTATACCTGCTAATGTGTGGAACTACATATTCAAGTAATTTACATTAGTAAAATCGTATTTTTAGTAGATAGGGCTCTAGCCCCAGGACCCACAACCTTGTAAATCTGGCCCTGTTCAGCAGAGCCAAAATTCCCAATCAAAGCAGAAAATTTATGAACACTCAATAAATAAAACTTTTTCTATTAATGAGACATGAAAGTTTTGAAAAAAAATTCTTTATTAAAAATTCAGGTTTTCTGGCAACGTTTTTCACTTTAAAGTTTCATTTGTAGTTGTAAGAAGAACCCCAGAAGAATTTATTTTAAAAAATTGCTAATAAAATATGATGATTTTTTATCAAATATAAAATAAAAAAATAAACCTCTTTATTTACATAAAATATAATTAGTTGTTTACATAAGTAATTTAAGGTCCTATAAAATAATTTATTTTGAACATAAAGTTTGCAATCACATCACTTGCCCTGAAGTTTCACATCACATAGAGCAGTTTATAAAATAAATAAGACGCCAGACCTTCATGATGACCTCTTGGTGCACTTTTTTAATTAACTTCAAGTCCTCAGTTATTGATACACAGTTATCAATGCAAACATGAAGGCTAGTTACGCATTACAAACACAGAAACAATAACATAAACAACACCTGCTTCCAAACAGAGAACAGCTTGTGCATTTCAAGAGAGACGGCCTGCAGGTTTCCACGTTTCATACCAACTTATGATAATAGCAGGTGCTGCAGTGACAAGCTGTGTGGTTTTTCACTGTGAGGTTGTTTACCTGTGTCTGCAAGAAGGTAAAATGAGCAGGAATGAATAAGAAAAAGAGATTCATTGAGTATTTTATTAATTTTTTAAGCTGAATTTTATGAAAACTCAGCAACAGCACATACAAATAGAGAAAAAACATATAAAAAGTTATCAATCAAATGCTGACGTTTCGCATTTGATAGTTAAATCTTATCTACATTTGCCATAAAATAATAATAATAATAATAATAATAATAATAATAATAATAATAATGTATTGTACAATGCCATACAATATGTTTTATATATATATAATACTTCTTTAATAATTGTTTACAAGTGTACTAAGTTATATGCACTAGGAACTAGACCAAAAGTACTTGGTATGTTTTTGTGTTACTGCAGTGAGCACTTTATGCATCTATTTTAATTAAATGAATTATTTTTTACCTCGTAGCTGTGCTTTGCAACGCAGCACGATGCCTGTGAGGTGATGTTCTTGGGGACCGCCATCGTCCGCATGGCCTTCTGCGGCGTCGGGTACGCCCAGGAGAAGCAGTAGCCCATGCACTGGTAGATCGGATGGTCCCGTGAAGAAAAAAACCGGTTCAGACCCAGGCTGCATTTCCCACAGCCTACTGCAAAACCAAATGGACACTGTGAAACACTCCAGGATGGTTTAAAATTAAGGTTTGAACATTCAAATAAAGAGCATTGTTTTCAGCTTTAAGTAAGAATTTAAAGTTCAAAAAGTTTATTTAAAAGTTAAGTTGTCTAAAAATTGTTCTGTTCTGATACTTTATTAACCTTCATTTATGAGCTATAACTTTATTTAAAATAATTATTTCACATTATGCTAGAAATCTGCCCTCACCTTGTTGAACAAAAACACGTTTCTGCATTATTTTCACTCACATTATACAGTTGAAATAAGTACTTTTTACTACAATTTAAATTCATGATTCAATTTGCACTAACAAAATATATTTTAATGTATTTTATTAAACATTACAGTAAATTCTTTTGAACAGAGCTTCAGCAATGTCAGAAGATATTTTCCTTAACGACTGGTCAGTTGGAAAAAAATTTAAAAAAGAGCCAGATAAACTTAACACAAGGTACAAAAGCATGCAGCTAAGCATCCTGGGAAATAATACCTTTATCTTTTTTCACTTATTTTTAATTGCTGCCTTAAAAACCATAATTTTCACTCAACTCTTGGACTTATGACAAAAATAATAAAAAGTTAACAAAGCTTACCACTGTCACTTTATGTTTTATAAACTCACATATTTAAGTGAAAAATAAAAAAACGTGAAAGATTTATTTGACGTAAATAGCAAAAGTTAGTATATACAATTAAATGAGGCTCAAATGGTTTAACAGTGTAGAAAGACGTTATTTCACTTATAACATGGGAAAATGTCTAGTCATTAGTGAAGCAATCTGCCATTTTAACTAGCACTTTTTAAAAGTTAATATTAAGGGATTATTAACTTAAAAAGCTCCTATATATTCTTGAAAAGTTACATGTAAGGTAGTTTAGTCTTAATTCAGTTGTAGTAAGACACTTGCACAACAAATTATATCAAAAATACTTGGTAAGGTTTTGTAAGTTTTGTATTTTTTTGGGCACAATTCATTTTAAATTGTGTTCTTTGTTCTTTAATTTCTAGCTTAAACCCAAATAATGTTAGTTGAAAATGTTTATGTTTATTAGCTAACAGCTTGTTTGCTTGTAGCTTTTCTGTTAGTTAAAAAAAAAGTAAGCTAACAAACAATACTTACTGCTTGAAGAGTCGATGTTGGAACAAGAATCGGCTACTTCAGAAGAAAAGACAACAGAAGAAGAGTCACTGCAGCCGACTTCATGCAGCCCATAGTCGTAACAGCAGACACCTGTAAAATGGAGTCAAAAAGACATATTTATTAAAGAATATGTTCAGTTTTAGGGAAATAAAATCGAAATGCAGGTTGTTACCATTTTGCGATAAAACTTGTCTTCATTCCGCTTCTTTTCAAGACTCCTTTATATTGAGGACTAATGCTCCAAATCAGCTAATTTTATACCTGGCTACTTCCTGGATTAGGTGATACCTGCCAACCTTATCACTGATCTCAGTGATTCACTGTTTACTTTGCCCTCTTTCCTCTAATCCATTTAGAGCCCAGAAAGATTGGAACAAGTTGTGGAAACTCATAATATACTTCCCCCATCCCAGCGATGGCTGTTCTGTTTAATCCCTGGATTTTTGTTACCTGGTAACACAAGGTTGCTGTCGTCCATCAGGTCAGGACAGAAAGATTCACATTAATTAGGGATTTTGTCCAATCATAAACCATTTATTGAGTTATTTTACCAATAAGGGAGGTGTTTTTATTGTTGGTCCTTTTGACCAACATGCTGGTCCTAAATGAACCTAAAGTTCATAAAGTTCATTTAGGTTAAATGAACTTTTACTCATGAGTCACATCCACCGAAACATCGAGTGGGTGGCAGATTGAGGGGGCTTTGCAGACTGAAAAAAAAAAAAGTGGTGTAAATTTCTGCTGATGTTGAGTTTGATAAAACATTTTCTAGAAAAAAAGTGAAACATCTTAGCTCCAAAAGTCTAAAATTTGCATGAAAAAATCTCTGAAATTTTGAAATTATTATGAGAAATCTTCTAGAACAAGAAAACAAAAAAAAATTGGACCTCCAAAAGTTGAAAAAACTTGGAAATTTCTGAAACAGACGGTGATTGACAGCGTTAAGACCCGCCTTCTGACTGGTTGGTTGTTTCTAGATATCACCACATTTTCATTTGTCACAAGTTTTAATATGTTTTAGGTGGAGATTTGTCTATGACGCCCTTTCAGAGCAATGCAATACTTATTAGCTATTTTTTGGCATTTATATAAACACATAAAACTTCACCATGAGTGAGTTCACTTCCATGACCACATCTATTTTTACACAAACAAGAGTTTTAAGATTATTTTCTGTTATTGAAAAGCAAAACAATTATGTCAGGAGAGAGAACTTTGAATTGTTCAAGAAAAAAAAACCTAATATAACAGTTGGAATAACAGCAAAAAAGCAAATTGGATAGTAAAAGAAAGTGAGTGAGGAAATGTTTGTCGTCTAGCAGTCTAAACCTGAGTTTCACAAAAACACTACATTTTACATTATATTTACACTTTAAATGAAACAGAACTAACCCACAAGTAACGTTTTAGGAACTTTTCAGAGTCAATAATTTCTTAATATTGATTGAAAAGTAGTTCCATTGGAAGATTATTTCATTTATAACAGGGGAAAACTGTTGTTATAAATGAATTAATCTACCAGTGAAACTATTAATTTTCCTCAACAATAAGGAATTATTGACTCGGAAAAAAAGTTCCTATAAGTTGCTGAAAAGTTACTTGTGAGTTAGTTTTGTTTCATTTCAAGTGTACTGAGATATTACCAGTGGAAACTAAAAACTTCTTGGCAAGATGTTGTGTTTTTGCAGAGTTCTCTGTATTTTTCCTGTTCTTAGGATGATTTCATTGCATATCCAGGATGGATTCCATGAATAAACGAGTAGGAATTTGATATGTGATAAAGAGTTTCCACCTGCGATCTCTGAAAATGTCAAGGATGAATAATTTATTTTAGGTTTAATTTGTGAGTTCCCTTAAGTGCCCATGTTCCGTGTCCTTGGTTGTTTTGGTGATAAATCCTCCCTCAAGTGGTGAATACAAGAGACAACACTGTAAAATAATAATTTGTCATTTTGTAGCCTTATGCTTTTTTAAAATAGCACTCGGACATTTTTTTTCCTCTTTTCTTTTAAAGCTTAGAAGTGCCTGAAATAGCAAACAGAAATGTTAGTTTAAGCAGAATCATGATAACTAAAACACAAAGCTTTAATAATCCAGTTCTTTAACATTTGTTCAGGAAAGTAAATCTCCTTCTAATTGGACTGAAGCCCATTTTGATTGGCGTATTTTTCTTCCTATGATGTTGCCATGGTTTCATGTTTACCATAAAGCAGGAGTGTCTAAAGTGCGGCCTGGGGGCCATTTGTTGCTCTTGGACTGACTTTGTGCGGTCCCCAACTGCAATTCAAAATTGATACAAATTTGTCTTGTAGATTCAGATGGAGAAAAATTGTTACCAACATAATTTTCTGACACGGGAAAATGTAAAGTACAAAACAAAGTATTCATATTTTTATAACCAATTTTTAACAAAAAGTAAAACCAGTAAAATCCAGATAATTTTACTGAAAAGCCAACTATTCTGCAACCAAATCAGCTTTTATTCTTTGTTAAATTTGGCTAAATTTAGCAAATGTTTTGAAACAAAATGACACAAATTACTGAAAATAAATTTATTCAATCAAGCCTAAAGGAAACTGAAAACATCTTTGTTTCAATACAGCAAACATGCAAAATTAAAGAAGTATTAATTGCCTATCCAAAACATATTCATTACATTTTGTGTACAAAATCATTTCAGACAATGAGATTTTCATATGCTCAGTTCTGCCTATTTTGAGCTGTTTTATCGCCTCTTGTCATTTAACTCCAGATAATCAATGTTTACACTCGCACGTGAAAATAGCTGCAAATAGATGCACAATTGTACAATCGTGCAGCTTTGAAAAGCAGAAGTGGAGCTTCCTGCACAACTAGCAAGAATGCAGCAAGTGGTTTCTGGATGGTAAGTCAACAAGAAAACACTTGTCTTTTCCAGCAGCCATTTTAAAGCGCATACAGCGGTAAAACCAGCTGACCAAACGTAATGGAGCTCAGCTTAGGTTGCTAGGTAATGGGTTATGCTCTGCTGGGGTTGCTAGGTAACACCGCTGAGACTAAATCTGACTTAACAATCAGGAGATTTTTGAAATGGCTCATTTTCTAGACACCAAAAAATATTAACTTATTGGCAAAAAAATTGCTGTGTATTTTTTTTTTGTAAGTGTTTGTACAAAAACATGCAAATCTTTTTGTCTAACAAGCAACTGGTAACAACAGAACAAAGTAGCAATCTAGTGTTTACAATGAATAACTGTTTTAAATCCACACATTCATACCAAATGTGAAAAGAAAAATAAATGAGTTCAAAGAAAAAGAGAGTTTAGGCATTTTAAAATCTATTCTGTGAGCTACAGGGAGCCGGCGTAATGACTCTAGAACTGGGTGATGTGCTCTATCTTCCTGGAACCGTTCTGGAACAGCTGCAGCTTTCTCCTTTGAGTAGATTTGTGAAGACACTGTTGCTGTCGCCAATGCGACTAAAGATAAATGGATAAGTTTTTCCACATCTTTCTGTAATATTATTCCATTTTGGAAATGTTCTTCCGGTGGTAGAAGGCTGACTTTGTAACTGCCTTTATGTGGCTGTGAAGGTCCAGGTCAAAGTCTGTCATTAATATGGAACATTTCTTGTTGAATTGCACCTAATAAAGTGGCCAGTGTCAAGATTACTGGACTCAGTTTCAGTCTGTAGAACTGAGTTCATGTCACAAAATGCCAAAAATAATCTGCAAGAAAAAATATGTACTTCCTGGCACCTTAGTTTGTTTGTTTATTTATGTTGTTTTTCTTCTTTTTATTGCTAATTGGCAAATCCAAACTATTAACTACTGATGCATCAAAATGTGCTCAATACAACTTGAGTTTGAAAAATACACCGCTCAAAAAAAAATAAAGGGAACACTCAAATAACACATCCTAGATCTGAATGAATGAAATATTCTCATTGAATGCTTTGTCCTGTACAAAGTTGAATGTGCTGACAACAAAATCACACAAAAATCATCAATGGAAATCAAATTCATTAACAAAGTATTCAATGAGAATATTTCATTCATTCAGATCTAGGATGTGTTATTTGAGTGCTCCCTTTATTTATTTGAGCAGTATATTTATTCAAAACTTAAGTAAATTGAATAGACAATTTAAAATTATATTTGATATACTCGATCACTCTGCCCTACGATCTAGGGCAGAGTGAACTTTTGGAGAAAGGTTTTTTATTTTGGATTTCTTTTTCACCTATTTATTATTGAAATTTTATAATTTACTTTTTATGGTTTCCTAATGCTGCGACAGACTGGCGACCTGTCCAAGGTGACCCCGCCTCTTGCCCGGAACGCAGCTGGAGATAGGCACCAGCACCTCCCGACCCCGTTAGGGAGAATGGATGGATGGATGGATGGATGGATGGATGGATGGATGGATGGATGGATGGATGGATGGATGGATGGATGGATGGATGGATGGATGGATGGATGGATGGATGGATGGATGGATGGATGGATTCCTAATGCTAGATGAAAGAGAGCCAGACAATTTGACCACATGGTGGCATGAAAGATCTGTTGCAGGTCCGGTTTTAACCCAGGTCCATAAAAGTCCAGAGGTCATCAGAGCAGCTTGGAGTAAAAGTCAAGGTTCAGAAAAAATGAAAACTGCACTTTTTACCAATAGTTTTATTGTTAAACATGAGAAATCTGTAAAAAGGCTTTACCGTAATAATTTTTATAGCCTTTTTGCATCTCATGAACACACTTTGTTAAACACTCCTGCTATGTACTAAATATTTTTTACGGAATATTTACTGACTGACGCTTTAACGCACGTGTGTGGGTGTAGTCAAAAATATTAAAATTTAGCTCTTCGTTGATCAGAAAGTCTCACTTTCACATATAGGTGTAAGAATATAAATAATTAGTTATTATTTATAGCCATCAGCTAATGATAAAATGTTAATTGAAAACTAAAACAGACACAAAAATAGATATGGTCAATTTGACCATTTAGCAGTAAATCAACATGGTGATGGATGGTTGGGTAAGAAATAAAAGTATGGTGCAGGAAAACTACTCCTAAAACTATCTTTTTGTCAAAATATTACACAAGTAAATGTAATTAATACATGCCATATAATATTAATTGTAAAACATTTAGAAAACCATGTATAATTTTCCTTTCACACTACAATTATGGCCTATTCTATGCTTTCTATGAACATGGGCGGTTCTAGACAGGGGCCACCAGGGGGCCATACCCCTGTTTAACTCTTGCTGCTGGTCTCTGTTATAACATCTGTACATAACAGATTACACTGAATAAATTTATTCACTGAATAAATTCCTTATAATAACATGTGCTGGCACAGAAACTGTGTCTTAATTCAGCTTTATTTATTTATTTATTTTAATCTTTAATAGTTTGTGAATTAAAAATTAAGATGTTGCAGATTTAAGTTTAGCCATATCGAGATGGATTCCCAATTTTCATTTGCAAGATCAGGGGTTTGCAACCTGCAGCAGCAGAGACACAAGTGAAACTTTGGCTCACTCAATATATTAGACTATGAAATATAGCCACATATAAATATTTATTAATCATTCTTTGTTCTGTGTCTCCATTAAAAAATAAGTGCCCCACCCTTGTAAATTTGGCCTGGGACCCACTTGTCTATAAAATCCCAATAAAATCCGTTCAAGATTGTAGTTGTGACTTGTGGGGATTTTCAAATGGTATAAATATTTATTGCAAGACACTGTAGTTGGCATTACAGCTGCATTGTTTTTGGATCTTTTTCTGAGTTTTTTCATTATATTTCTGGGTCTTTTTCAAAATTGACTTTTTTATTTCAGATGCCGGACTCATTTAGTCAGAGTTAGATTTTGTTTGTAAATGTTTCTTTCACTACAGCAGTTTAAAGAACAAGAAAACGTGGTTTTAGCAGTTAAACTGCTGTGGCTGGGGGACAAACCCGTCCGTTGTCCTCGCTGTAATTGTGTCGGATGATGCTGCGGATGACCCGCCGCTCTACAAGGCAAGCCCGTGCAGGGCTGTCCAAGAAACCCCATCGACGAGACAAAACTCGAGGCGTGAACGTGGCAGCCATTTTACATCATCAAGAGTGAATGACTGAAGTCGGACCATTGCCGGGAGTTTTACACTTTTTCCGTCTTCTAAATATCACGTTTATCTTCCTATACAATCAGCACCACACTCATTGGTGTGCCAGCGGCAGGTAGGGCGAATGCTTCTGAAAGTTCTCGTTAATGTTGTTTTATTCAGAGCTAAACCCCCCGGAATCGTGCGGTGCTGTTTCAAACAATGTGGAAACTGGTGGTGGTTGGGAACGAGTTGTCCAGACCGGCTTTTTGAAAATGGACTCTTCCTATGTGGCGGCACGTTGACTAACCACGCATCCGTTGAGCTAAGCACTTAGCTTTCCAGGCCTCGTTAAGTCATATTAAATATAAAAAGTGCGCTTTGTCACTTGGTGAAGTCTACCAACAAATGACGTTCTAACAATGGCCTCAGTGGTAATACCGTGCGAGTTAGCATGCTAGCTTCAGCTAGCTCTTTTTGACAGATCATGGATCTGACATGCTCATTGTCAATTTATGCTAATAAGGCTCAATAGGGGAGCCTGGTATATGCGCAAAAGATGTTGACAACGTCTTACAATTGTACTGTAAGTTCTACCCTGTGTTTATTAAATCAATAGCGGTAGTTCCGACTAAAATCGCACACATGAGTCTCGTGTTATTGTCCCAAAAAGGGTCCGTAGTTAGCTGTGCGCGCTAGCCGGCTAGCCTGCTAACAGTATCTTTAGTGTCAGGCGCTAAACACAACATCTTAAACACATTAAAAATAACCAACTATAAATATCTCCATGCATTTATGCGCTAAAATTCAACATAGTTTGTTTCTGAGAGTGAAATCTAAACGTATAATTGCCGTTTATCATTTGACTACAGACAGCACGTGTTTGTGAGCTTGATCAGCAAACGTTTGAAGAAATAATTTAGGCAGCTGTCCGCCCAAATCAGAATTAGCTTTGCTGAGTTTTGAAACGTGAAGAGAACAGTTTGATCTTCAGTCTTCACAAGTTGTCTGTTTATTACTGTTTATTACCGTACAATAGTACAAATTAAACACCACGAATTACAGATTAAGTTTGAGTAAAATTTGGAGCATTTATTTTGTGCCACCCAAAAATAAAGCAGCACATTTGTACTCAACGGTCAGCCACCGGAAGCCGGGGAACATTGTCTGAACACGTATATCAGCTGAAGTCAGCAGTGAGAACGTCGGCTAACATGCAATTAGGAGAGCAAAGCGGATCCTGCGAGTAAAACTAAGCCAAACCAAATCAGAATGCCACAATAAGACGCAATTTTCTCTGTTTAATGTGTAACAATTTGGTATGTGCGTTGTCTGTCTTGTGCACACTGTCCACGTTTGTTACTTCTTCCAAGCTGGAAGCTGCCAGTAAAAAAAATAAAAAAGTCCAGATAGGAAGAAGTTTCCAGCCACAAAAAGCAAAGTTTATTTTACACTGGAATGCCCCTTGTAAAATATTTTGAACAAAGTGTAAAAAAAATGACTCCATATACCAGGATCACATTTTTTGTTTGCATTTCTGTATTTTTAATATGATATTGTTGACAAATCTGAGGCTTGAACACATTCAAAGACCCAGGATTAATTTGGCTCATTGCATTTATACAGATTTCTGGAGACATGGCCACAGAACATATAAATGGAAATGGTCCAGAAGAGCCAATGGACACCTCTGCTGCAGTTACCCATTCTGAGCACTTCCAGACTTTATTAGAAGCTGGTTTACCACAGAAAGTTGCTGAAAAACTAGATGAAATTTACATAGCAGGTAAGGCATTATGAATACACTTGCATATTCAATATGCAATTCTTTCGTATGAATTCATGCATGTATTGTCATTTTATCACCTTTTTGAATGGGGGAATTGGGAACCTGAAGCAACTTTTTGTGGTTTCCAAAAGGCTAAATGGGTACTGCAGTGCTTCAAAAATATTTAATTATACTCTTATGTGATTAAAATGTGTAATAAAAACACAGAATATTCATTCCCAACATGGTGTCTTGATTGATAAATAAATCCCCCAGAGTTTGTTTTTTTTTATGACCTCACTCATACATCCAAATGACTTTAGATTTTAAGCTAGATTTTTAAATTTTTTTGGGAGGGGTTGGTCACATGTTAGCTGCTAGTTTGGGCCAGATGGGGCTGAAACAGAAACAATGGTGGCAGCTGTCTGGTGTGGCTGCCTCGGACAGGTGATGGCCCTCCATACAGGGGAAATGTATTCTGGTTCAGTTAAAATCTTCCATAATGCAATGTGAAAGACTTACAGTGCATCACATTACATTTTTGCATATGTTGTGATTAATTCTTCTGAACATGTCCACAGCTTCAGTCCCATTTGATTAGGCCTGTGCAGTCCCCCCCTTTCTTCCTAGATGTCATAGTGATTTATTAATAAAGGAGCTACTGTAGAAAAGTTTGCACATGGATTTTTCTTTCACAGATGGTGGATGTTTTCAGTGTTTTATTGTTGGTAGCACATTTCTCTGTCATCCATCCTGCAGGTTTGGTGTCACACAGTGATTTAGATGACCGAGCAATCGAGGCTCTGAAAGAATTCAACGAAGAAGGTGCTCTCCAAGTCCTTTTACAATTCAAGGACAGCGACCTCTCACATGTTCAGGTATGCAGGACATGTTGCTGAAAAGGAAAACACTTTATTCGTATTTCATAGTATAGAGCAAATCCGTTTGTCGTTGCTTTTAGATGAGTGTGAAAATAAAATGTGACTTGTCTAAATTACAGTATCTGGCATCTTTATGTTGTTTTTTTTTTCCTGTTATTTCCTTGTTCTTGATTTTTCTGTATTTTTCCAGAACAAAAGTGCCTTTCTTTGTGGCGTGATGAAGACTTACAGACAGAGAGAGAAACAAGGGACCAAAGTGTCGGACACCAACAAAGGACCAGATGAAGCCAAAATCAAAGTGAGAATCAATGCTTTGAATCAATATGTTAGCAGTTTTTGTTTTGAACAATGAGAAAATTAAATAGTACAATAATTTTTTTAAAGTGTTTATTGTTAAAGTGGCTTCTTATGTGTTTCATTTCAGGCTCTGCTGGATAGGACTGGTTATACGCTTGATGTAACAACTGGGCAGAGAAAGTATGGGGGTCCTCCACCAGAGACTACCCATACAGGAGCTCAGCCCACCATCGGTACAGAGGTACATAACTTCCATCTCTATTCTCTGGTTTATTCGTATTTGAACTGCTTGAAGTGTTTGTTTTTTCACTTTCTCGTGTCCAAATGATGACTTTTTTTTGTTGTCACCTGTAGTAACCAAGGTTACAATGATGTTTTACCGCTAAGAGCTGACTGGATGCCTTCCCCAACATGTCGTTCGTACTTCTACTCTTGACATTTTAAAGTAAAATGATTGTCTTCATGCATCCTGACAGATATTTGTGGGGAAGATTCCCAGAGACCTGTTTGAGGATGAACTGGTTCCGCTGTTTGAGAAAGCTGGCACCATCTGGGACCTGCGCCTGATGATGGATCCTCTCAGTGGCCTCAACAGAGGCTATGCCTTTGTCACTTACTGCACTAAAGAATCTGCACAGCAAGCCGTCAAGCTGGTATGCATGCTCCACTGCAATTATGATACTTATTATTTTACTAAGGGAACATTATGTTGCATTCATTTTGCTATTATTTTACAGATGCACCTAGATAGGCTTTTTTTGTTTTCTATCTATTCAGATTTTAACTTCTAACTGTTTTCTGAATATCCACAGTGCAACAACAATGAAATTCGACCGGGTAAACACATCGGCGTATGCATTTCTGTGGCCAATAATAGACTGTTTGTTGGCTCCATCCCCAAGAGTAAAACAAAAGAGCAGATTGTTGAAGAATTTGCTAAAGTTACAGGTGAGTCTGATGTTTTTTTTCTGTGTAGCTCAGCAGTATTTCTGCAACTTAATGTTTGTTTTTCTCCGTTTGTTGCAGGTACAGCTTTTATGTTATTGGGGAAAATAAAATTATTTGCTTGGTTTTTGTCTGAATAGTTGACTGGATCTGAGTTACTGTTGCATATTTTGCAGCTTATAACAGATTGACTTTAAAATAAATCAACATTCTCATGTCTTTTGACTAAATTTACACGTTTAAGATTCTTTGCAAATGCAGTGAGGACAGTTTTGATCATTTTCTTGGTTGACTACTATTAACTATTGTAATATCTGTATTTATTTGTTTGCAGGCAGTTATGAACATGTTTTGTTTGGAAAAAAATAACTTACAGTTTTTCTCTTGCTTTTTGTCTCTGCAGAAGGTCTAAATGATGTCATATTATACCACCAGCCAGACGACAAGAAGAAGAACCGAGGCTTTTGCTTCCTGGAATATGAAGACCATAAGACGGCGGCTCAGGCTCGCCGCAGACTCATGAGTGGAAAGGTCAAGGTGTGGGGAAACGTGGTGACGGTGGAATGGGCCGACCCGATTGAGGACCCAGACCCAGAAGTCATGGCTAAGGTGAGCCGTAGAGGCTTAGTGAAGCTGCCATGTTGATATCTCCAAGTTATGGAAAAAGATTCGGGCCAATGGAAAAAGAAAGTCTGACTTTTTTCCCCTCAGTTAAAAATTTAAATATAAGAATTCTCACTTTTTTCTTGTAATTTTTATTACTTAAATATTTTTTCTCTGAATTCTTCTATGAAATTCTTTCTCCTAAATTCAGTTCTTTCCCTCTCAAAATTCTTCTTTCAATTCTTTTCTTCCCTTGGAATTCTTGTTTTTCTTTTGGATTTTTTTTTTCTCTCAATCCTTTTTTCCCGTCCGAGTTCTGATTAATCGTTTGAGCTTAGTCAGAACTCTGAGGGGAAAAAGTCTGTTCTCTTTCTTTTCTTTTTTTCCAGTGGCCATAATCATGTCTTGTCCCAAATCATCCGCTTCATAAAACAAAACTAATAAAAACATCCTCTTTCACAGGTGAAGGTGCTGTTTGTGAGGAATTTAGCGAGCACTGTTACAGAGGAGACGCTTGAAAAAACGTTTAATCAGTTTGGAAAACTGGAGAGAGTGAAAAAATTGAAAGATTATGCCTTCATCCACTTTGAAGAACGAGATGGTGCAGTGAAGGTATGAAAGGAAAAACTTACTAATGTATGCTACAAATTAGACTGGTAACCACAGGTTAAAGAAAACAAATAAACAACTTTTTCCTGTTTTTAGGCTTTAGCCGAGCTCAATGGCAAAGAACTGGAAGGAGAACACATTGAAATCGTGTTTGCCAAGCCGCCTGACCAGAAGAGGAAAGAACGCAAAGCCCAGAGACAAGCCGCCAAAACACAAATGTAAGCAAGAACAATGCTACTCAAGCTAGGGTTGGCAGCTTGTAATTAACTCTTGTTACAAGTGAGACGCTGCTTTATTTATTTTATTCTGCTTCAGCTAAAATCACATATAACCAATCAATCACAAAATGATCCCTTTGTTGTATTGAACGTTGGTGTTCCTCCCCAGGTATGATGAATACTACTACTATGGGCCGCCTCACATGCCGCCACCAAGAGGCAGAGCAAGAGGAGGGAGGGGCGGCTACTCTTACCCCCATGATTACTACGGCTATGAAGATTACTACGATTACTACGGATACGACTACCACAACTACCGGGGAGGCTACGACGACCCCTACTACGGCTACGATGACTTCCAAGGGTCTGTGCGAGGGGCCAGAGGGGCCAGAGGAGGCATCCGTGGAGGAGCCAGCCAGACCAGAGGCCGTGGGGCCATCACACCCAGGGGCCGATTGGGCTTCACTCAACGCGGAGGCCTTGGAACAATCAGAGGTAGCGGAAGTTCAGCTGAACATTTCAGCTTATTATATTATCTGAGGACGTTTCATACGCAGAGAGGGAGCCAAAAACGGCAGGAGGTAATGAAATGAACTGAAGTCTAATCATGAAAACTATTTACAGTTAGAAGTGGCTGTTTGTTGGACTAATGGTAATTTTAATGAGTAAACACTAGAGGGAGACAAAACCTCTAAAATGAATTTTAAAACAAAATAACATTTGAAATGGTTGCTAAGGCAAATTAAAAAATAAAGCAGCAGAATACCATTCTACTTGGTAAAAAGAAAACATAAAAAAACCCTAAAAAGTAATTATATTTGTAAAAGGAAATGGTAAAGCAACAAAAAATGTGCTATTAAAAAGCAACAGATGGGGCAGAGACTTTTACATCACAAAAAGGGTAAACAATTTAAAAATGTTCAGTGAGTCAAAGCCTCAACTTTAAGTCAACATCTTTTTGGTTAAAGTGATTTAAGGAAAACAGAATCTCTTGGCAACATTTTGATTTGATGTAATGAAAAGCTTTACTAGATTCAATTAACCTATTTATTTAATGATTCTCTCTGAAACTCATAACCTATTATTAAACCTTCAGTTTTGTCCTGATTGGCCTGAAAATGTTTTCCCTCCATGGAAATAGATTTAATAATTTACAATTTGAGTTTTTCTGGATTTTTCACATTGGCTGCATGTATCAATTTTAAGTGCAAAAAATAAAGACTGAAAAATTTAAGGCTTAAAGCCCCAGTTTATTACTTTAAATGTTTTAAATCTTTGTTAAAATTGTCATCATGTGATGCACCAAAACCAAAAACAACCAATCAGAGGAGGAGGGTCTTGGCGCAGTCAATCAAGCTCATGAATGCACTGCTAAATGTTGTAATGGTGGGGAAACGCCTTTCATAATCAGTGGCTATGCTAACTAAGCTTTGTTAGCATGGCTAAGTTGTGCTCGCTGTAGTGTAGCAGAGAGGAAGAGGGGAGTGTGATTGACAGTGCTAAGACCCGCCTTCTGGCTCTGATTGGTTGTTTCTAGTTGCTGAAACAACCAATCAAAGTGACAATTTTATCAAATATTTCTAATAAGTGACATACTGTGTTTAATGTGGATTCTTTAAGGTATTTACGTTGGATGCATTTAGCCGTTCCGAGGCTGTCCTAGTCCATACCTGGGTGTAATTGTTTTTTTTCTTCTTTTTTCCGTGTTCAGCAGGGAAACGGGGCCGAGGGCGTTCCTGACCTGTCCCAGTGGAGACTGACTCGATGTGTGGGTTTACACCATAAGCTGCAATGGATGTTGAAATGACGAGAGCGACAACAAAGGTCCAGTGAAATTCCAGCCTTACAGAAGAAGAAGAAGAAGAAACATCTCTCCTCCACCCATTTTATTTTTGCTTCTCCCCCAGAAACCGCCACCCTAAAAGAAACCGATCAGATGATTTTTGAATATAAACCCATGTCAGCCAGTTCGTCGCCCTGGTTCTCAGGGCTCTATCTATGAATTGCCCTTACAATCTGCCCCTTCCCTGCCCCCGAACATGCCATTTAAAAGAAAAAAACAAAATAATTATTGAAGAAATTGCACTTTTTAAGTTGTTAGGTTTGAAGTGGCTCAAAGGAGCTTGATACTATTGTATATTTTTGTGCTAATCGCAATTTTTATTGTCGAAATATCCATGTTATTGTTTGATCTGGATGTTTGAAATCGAACATTTGCAGGGTTTTAGGGTGTACCCACCTGGCATGGATAAGTCAGGCATTCCAGGAAAGTGGTTCTTTTCAGAACTGGTCTTTAAGGGTTGGTTGACTACCTCAGTACAGAGGACTAAACTACCCGGCCTGTACTGTAAATAGGGAAACTATATAGATGAAAGCAGGGCTTGTTTGCAAACAATATGCACAAGAGCTGCAGCGCTAAAACGATGTACTTAATGTAATATACTCCTTTTCGCTGCAGCTCTCCAGGCTGTAAACAGTCAAACTGGGCATGCAAAACAATCTCATGAGATGAGTCTAAAAACAAGCCCTGCTTTTATCGTATTTTGAACTGAATTAGCTGCCTTGCTTCTTCAGAGTATGTAGTTACTGGTTGTATAGTTTTTCGGAAAATGTTACGTTTTGTAAAGGCTTAAAATCGGAAGGCATCCAAATGCCTTTTGATTTAAAAAAAATACAAAAAAATACAAAAATTAAGGCCCTGCAGTGTCCCTTTTGTGCCACTGTTTTATTCTGCTGGGAGGGTTTTTATATTCATGAAACACATTTTCAAACACCATCAGAATAATGTCAGCAAACTCTAAACCATCATGTAGAATCACGATCATCTCGAATGATCCCTTCCTGCATCATAAATGGCGCCCAGCGAAGTCGACCTGATGACTGAATTGCCATATTTTGCAGTCAGAAAGCGTGCCTAACTCCAGCTGCTGTGGTTGTAGAAGGGATCCCAGACCCACAGTGGTAGAAGGGATACTGCAGTGAATGATTTGTTTCCAAGTATAGCATAAAGGAAACTGTTTGTCAATCCCAGTTTTCTATACAGTTAACTCCCTCAGTAAAAAAAAGCATAACAACCACCTTTTGAAAAAAAAAAAAAACATACACGCATAAACAAAAAAAAACATGTTAGCAGTTTTAAACTATTGTTGGTGGCCAACAACATTTTTTGCATTCCTGCAAATAAATTGTTTTATACTGTAAAATGGAGGTGAGTGTAACTTATTTTTGTAATAAAGTTTTTGATTTCTATCTGCGTCTTACTCTCTGGGTAAATGTTGGTGGTGAGCGGCTGTGCTGTGAGCTAACAAAAGCCAATTATTTTAGTTTGGAATGTAAATATTTATATTAGGCTAATATAATCCATTATCTTTGTTTCTTTGAAAAATTGACCAAATAGAAAAGTTAACATAACAATTATGTTAAGTTAATGTTTTTGTCAAAAAGTTTAGTAAAAAAAATTATATTCTAATTTGGAAAAAAGTTCCAACACTTAAGTTGAGAATTACTTGGGCCAAAATGTAAAAATTTTTAAACACAATATTAGAATGTGAATAAAGTCAGATAGGTAATTATGAGAATATTTGTCACATGACTTCTCAGCTGTTGTGATCTGATTATTCTCATAATGTGATAAGTTTATTTTGTGGCCCTAATACTACTGATCAGGAAACTAAGTAACTAAATTAAATCGTTTTTTGTAATAATGGAATCATGGATCCAAAACGTCAAATAGTTTTTTCTTAAGTGAATTTTTTCCAGTTCATTATTTTGGGCTCCATTTAAGAAAACTGGAAAAAGCAATGAAAATGGAATCTGGCTCAGTCCTCGTTTGAAATTAAAAGCAGATTTGGGTGAACCAAGAAGTACTTTAGAGTACCAGTCAATGAGTAGAGGTGGTCCTAGTTACCATGACAACAGAAGGTTACCAGAACACTTGGACAAAAATCTGAATTGCATCCAACATTTTTGTAAGTAGGTTTGGATTTAAAAGTTGTACTAGTGCCCTTGAACGTGATTTTGTAGAGTAGGGGTGTCAAACTCCAGTCCTCAAGGGGCGCTGTGCTGCAGTTTTTAGATGTGCCACGGATACAAAACACTGGAATGAAACGGCTTAATTACCTACTTCTTGTGAAGAGGCCTGGTAATGACCTAATTATTGTATTCAGGTGCAGCGGAGGCACATCTACAGGTTGCAGGGAGGGCAGTTGCCCTCCAGGTCTGGAGTTTGACACCTGTGCTGCAGAGTGTCTATACATAGTTCCTACAAGTCTAAACC
This sequence comes from Poeciliopsis gracilis, assembly GCA_911649635.1. Taxonomy (NCBI): domain Eukaryota; kingdom Metazoa; phylum Chordata; class Actinopteri; order Cyprinodontiformes; family Poeciliidae; genus Poeciliopsis; species Poeciliopsis gracilis. Next base: position 95,038 of record CAJVRI010001216.1, on the reverse strand, counting down.
AGATGCAATCTGCGCCATCTTGGTAGGCAAATGCAGTGCAAAGCAGAAGAACCATAACATTTCAATGGATTTGTAAAGGACGTACAAACGCTTCACATGAATAACAAGGATCTGGTGACTCAGAATACATGTAGTAACATACTTGTAGGCTACATGTCCATTTACCTCAGTAAGTACTACAGTAAATATCACAGATATTTTCTTAATACTTACAGGTACTCAAAAATTTTGAGCAAAGAGTTTAAATGTACTTAGGAGTTAAATAGGAACGAGAGGAGGACTACTTCTGTGCTTGTGGCTTTTTATTGTTGTCATAGCAACTCCATAGCAACTGTCATGACAGGTATTTCGGTACCTACCAAGATGACCGCCAGATACAAAGTTCCTGGAAGTGTCATGTCACCTGAAAACTTTCTGTCCATCAGTTCTCATGTGACGTGTCACACTTCTGGGAATTTTGTAACTGGCGGACATCTTGGCAGAAAGTTGCTATTGCAACAATAAACAAACCACAAACTGAGAACTGGCTCTCATCTGGTATCTATTTAACTAATAAATAAGTACATAACTATTACTTGATCACAATTTTTGAGTACTCTACCCATTATTTACTGTTGTATTTATTGCCAAATTAGCAAAATTAGCTTAGCTAACATAGCTTTTACCTGCAAGCTTAGACGGACATGTAGCCTATGTGTATGTTACGACATGTACTTACTCTGTCAGTCACTAGAACCTTATTTACGTGATGTGGTCATATGTCTTTTACAAATCCACTTAAGCATTGTATACGTCTGTGGATTTAAGGTTGCGAAGCTCCTCCACAGTGAATTTGGTCATGTGAACATTGGTGAAGAGTGTCCACATATTTTATTTTTGTTGTGCGTTTGCTTGTCTACTAAGATGGCTTGAATAACTTCCGGTTCAGACTTGAGTATGGGTGGTAGCTTTTTTCCAGCAGGGGTCATGGCCCCCACATTGCCACCCCTTGGAGGCACCACTGAATAACGTTTATTGTTATTATTATTATTGTTTAAAAATATTAAAACGAATCAAAACAAATATTTCTTTTAATTTTTTTATGAAAACAAAGAAGAGAAACAACTTATTTAGCTTAAATTTTAATGACTTACTTAATGGAATATCAACTTTTTAAAATATTTGAACACCTCATGATTTGCGCGTTCACCCAGAAGAAGAAAAAAACCCACATGTCGGGAAGGTGCAGCGTTTGGTGAGAAACTGCAGCAGCCAGAGGCCGGACCGGCGGCGTAGCGCGGTGACATCACGCGTCTCCGGTGTTGACAACCAGGCAGCGACCCCTCCACGGACCGGACCGGACCGGAACGGACCGGGCTGACAGCCAGCACCGCAGCCATTAGACCCGCTGCTCCCGGAGGAGCCATGCTGCTGCGTGATCTTAATCCCAACAGCTGCGCACGGCCACCACGCCTGCGCTGATCATCCAACCATCCAGCAACCTTTGTGTCATCTTCCTGCCTCTGCTCGGCCGTAAACCGGCGGTAAGTGTTGGACTGACAGATAAAATGCAGTAAATTTCCCAGAACCCGACGCTGCAGCGTGTTTTGGTTTTCCTGGATTATAGGGAAGATGGGCAGCATCCGAGCTTTTCTGCAGCTGACAAGCCGCGGGATGAAGCTGGACCGGGTCAAGGAGCTCGGCAGGCAGTACCCGGTTTTCTGTTTTCTCCTACTGCTGTTACTGCTGACTACTCTGCTGTTAAACAGGCAAGTAAACGCCGCACGGGGTCCCTGAACGCATCACATGATGACCTGGGATGATGTAATGTTTGTTTGGCATGTGAGCGTTGATAATGTGATTTATTTTGTTTTTAGATATATTCATATTATCATGGTGTTTTGGTCCTTCCTGGCGGGTGTGGTTACTTTCTACTGCTCACTGGGTCCCGAGTCTCTGCTGCCAAACATATTCATGTCCATTAAACAAAAAACAAAGGTTGGTCAGACTACTGCGACCTGGATTAAAAAATCAAAGCGGAAGAGGAAATTTTCCACCAAAAATTTCAGAAATTTTGATACTGCAAAAGAAACAAGGCAATTTCTGCATTCGATAAGTTGTCAATTTGCTAAAAAAAAAAATCAGAAAAAACAAGAAATTTTCTGATTTTTAAATATCAAAAATTTGCTATAAAAACTCTTAAAGTCAAAGATTTGTGAGTAAAAACTAAAGAAATTTTTTTTAGACAAAATGAGGAGATTTCTGAGTATGAAAAGTTGAAAATATGTGAGTGGAAACTTAGAAATTATGAGAAATATCAGAAATTTTCTATAAAGACTTCTGAGTTTGAAAAAATCAAAAAGCTTAGAAATTTCCACAATTTTTTTGCTGGAACAGTGCTACATTTCTTGGTGAAAATTACCACTCCTTTATTTTTTAATCTGATGAGTCTGTTGTAAAACCCTGATAATATTTAGTTACTCTAACAGGTTAATAATGTGAGCTAATTTGTCCCAGTCTTTCCAGCAGGAGCTGTTTCCTTTGGGCCACAGCTGCGCTGTATGTGGAAAGATTAAATGCAAAAGACACAGGTAAACAACCTGAAACGTTTTCCCTTTTTGTCGCAATTCAACCTCAAGTTTTAATCTGTTATATTTGGATTTAAATAGACAAGAAGCAGAACATTCCTCACAATACAGTAATAAACCGTTTCTAATCCTTTTTACAAATAATAATAAAAAAAGAACAAAACAACATATAGTGTTTATTTTAAGCCCAATTTAGTCCGATAACGCTAAAATGATCCAGTACAGTTTGTCAAATTAAATTTTTGAGTATAAATGCAGTTTTATGAAGACGGAGGTTTGTGAGAGAACTTCAGTGATCAGTTTAAACGACAAGCAGACATAATCGAGGATAAACATTATGGGAGTTATTTTTGTGTTGTTTTTGGGTTCTATAGGGTAAACATGTTTACCAAAAACATGTTTGGTAATGTAAATCTAGCAGATGAACAATGGGGAAACAATGGGGGGAAAAGCGAAACAACAAAATAAAATAATGTTTTGATTTTTTTAAATTCAGATGAAATTAGGAAAGATGACTTTATTACATCTCAATAAAGAGTTGAGCATACTCGATTAAACAGAAACTTAGTGAAAAGCCGACTTTGCTTCACCCAAATCAACTTTTATTTAATTTATTAAACTCTGCTAAATATAGAAAATGCTTTGAGGCAAATCCTATTCTTATAATTGAGCCAAAAGGAATATAAAAACTCGATTCCTTTCTTGTAAAATCAGTTTTACATTTTGGATGTATGATGAATCCTTTCTTACCAAAAAAATACAAATTTAGTTACTTTATTCGTGGGCATCCCTGAAATAAAGAAACTAACCTGGAGACAAAGAAATAAAAACTACTAGCGCCAGCTAGTGGTCAGAAATGACTTTAGCTCTTCTTTGTGTGTAATTCTGTAATTTTTCTGCTTCCCAGACCAACTTTGCTGCTGGAAAACTATCAGCCATGGCTTGACCTGAAAATACCCTCGAAGGTGGATGCCTCTCTATCTGAGGTGTGACATCATAATTAAAACAAACAATAAAAGCAATAAAAGCTGTTTTGAATCCACTGATCTCATGTAATATTTTTATTTTTCACAGATTCTGGAGCTTGTCTTAGAGAATGTGGTTTATCCCTGGTACAGGTAGAGTTTTATTATGCTAAAGGGGATGCGTTATGCTAAATTCATTTTTTAATTGTTTTTTATACTTGGGTCACAGTTGCTCATAAAAACAGCCAAATTGCTTAAAGTAAAACACCCAGCCATGTTTTTGGTAATAAGTAAATGAATTTTGTCTGTTTCAAAAACCCCTGGAATGTAACGGCACACTGTGGCATTACCTAGCAACCCTAGCAGAGCCCAACGCCGTTACCTAGCAACCCTAGCAGAGCCCAAAGTTGTTACCTAGCAACGTTTGTTCAGCTGGTTGTACTGCTGCTGTATGCGCTGCTGGAAAAGATGCCCAGAAACCACTTACTGCACTGCAAAAACAAAACATTAACAACTATTTTTTTTCTAGTTCTATTGCAAGTTTTTAGGCAGAACTTACTGAGAAGAAACTTTTCAAAATAATACGGGAGCTTTTTTTTTTTTTTTTTGAGTCAATAACTCCTTAATATTGATGAAAAGGTATTTGTTGCACTGGTAATTTTTTTAAATTTTAACATGGGGAAAATGTTATAAGTGAAATAATCTGCCAGTGGAACTAGTACTTTTTATCAATACCAAAGAATTATTGACTTATTGATTAAAAAAACTCCCATATTATTCTGAAAAGTTGCTTATCAGTTAGTTTGGTATTGTTGTCTGTGTACTAACATATTTGCAAATTTGGCTCAGACAATAAGCCAAATTTACTTGGTAAAATTTGGTAGTTTTTTACAGACAATGTAAACTTTGAGTTGGGGGGCGTGGCCAGCAGCAGCTCATTTGGATTTAAAGTGACAGGACGCCCTAATGCAGCTCATCCTGAAAAGAGCTAAAAGTAGGCAGAGTGAAACAGACTGAAATTACTTGGGTAAAAAACTTGATGAATATGTTTTGAATCGCCTGTAGAGCCATCTTCACTCATCACCTTTAACATTTATATTTGGGTGTAAAATGTGATGCTGCTCAATTTGAAGTGACTCAATGATGATTTCCAGAGAAATCACAGACGACGACTCATTTGTTGATGAGCTGAGGGTGACGTTACGCTTCCTTGCCGCTGTCTTGGTGCGCCGAATTCAAAAGGTAACATATTCTAACATTATTATTATTTTACCCTAACTCTAAATAAGATTTTATCTTATTTCTTTCTGTTTTCCCAAAGGTGGATGTGGCTTCACTCATCACTAGAAAGCTCCTGAAAGTTTCCATGAAACACATTGAAATCATCAGCAAAGCCAGACAGAAAGGTCTTCCTGGTTTCAGCACACTGCCTCCTCTAGGTCGCGATCAGTACTGCAGGTGTAACTTTACGTTTTGTTGTCCGGAGCAGTGAAGAACGCAGAGTATCTTCAACAAGCAGCGCTGGATGAGTTGGGCCCGGATCTCCACGTGGCGCTGCGAAGCCGCAGGGATGAACTGCTCTACCTGAGGAAGCTGACTGAGATACTTTTCCCCTACATCCTGCCGCCCAAAGGCACAGACTGCAGGTAGCCGCACAAAATATACAAACTGCAGCACCCAAAGTTGTGTAAATTAATCCTTTTTTTATTTAAATTAATCTCCAAATAAGAACGAGTAAAAGTCTATAAGTTCAGATGGGATTACATTATGTGTATTGTTATTTAAAAATGATAAATTTAATGTCTTCTTTCCTTCCCACTTTAAAACCTGCATTGCTTAAATTTTTTCTTTCATAAAATCCAACTAAAATACATTGATGTTTGTGTTTCCAAGGCAACAAAATGTGAGTTTAATTACCAAATAAAGCAGGAGTGTCCGAAGTGCGGCCCGGGCCAGTTTGTGGCTCATGGACTGATTTTACCCACAACTGCATTTCATGAATGAGAGAAAAATAATTTTAATGAGGGTAAAAGTATTTTTGACATCAAACTGAAGTGCAGCACAAAGTATTTGTTTTTCTAACCAAACTCTAGTAATAAGTAGAATCTCTTCTGTACAGGAACTTTTACTGAAAATCCGACTGCTGCATCCAAAATATTTTTCCACTTCAGAAGTGAAACAGTGTGAATACTTGGACATTGTTGTCTCGCAGGATTTTGTTTTATTGTCTCGTTTCTCCAACAGATCTCTGACTCTGCTGATCAGAGAAGTTCTGGCCGGTTCTGTCTTCCTGCCTTCGATGGACTATCTGGCCGACCCGGTGAGTTCAGCTCCATTTGGAGCTGCTGTCACTTTAAACCTCCTGCTGATAGACGATATGTTTTGTTTCCATTGCAGGACACAGTGAATCATTTAATTTTAATATTTATCGACAATTCCCCTGTGAGTACGTTCAACCTTTGTTCAAACTGAATGTCTTTTATTTCTGTCTTGATGTTTCAGAGTAGATGTAGTTTAAGATTTATTAACAAACATGTTTAATAAATACAAATAAATTTAAGAATACAGTCAATTTATTTCAATGAGAAGCTGCCTCTCCATTACAAATGTAAGCAAAACATTGTTGATATTCCACTAATTTTATAATTGTAGTGTTTCTGTTAAATGTGATGCGAATAAACTATTCCGATTGCCAAATTAAAAAAAACCTTATAGAAGTGTTTTTTCAAAATTTTTGCGTTTCCATTAGGCAAATTTATTTTCAATTAATTACATAGGTTGTTTTCAGCCATTTATTTCTGTTAATTATGATTTTTTATTTAAACATTTTAAATATTCAACATAAATAAACAAAACAACCGAAATAACAAATAATCGATCAGTGAACCACTGTTTTTAATACAAAAGTGTGCATCAAATGCAAAGTATAGTTATGCTATAGTATAGTTATAGTTTAATACCTGCTGACAGGCAGCGTTCATGTAATTTTATAATGAATTTATTGTATTTTTGTCTCTTCAGCCTGAAGAAGCAACAGAGCCAACTTCAGCACTGGTTCCCTTTTTACAGAAATATTCAGATTCTCGTAACAAAAAGCCCTCAGTGAGTGCTTTGCCCTTCATATAGAATATTGATAAATTATTAACTATATCACCAAATAAGCACCTAAACTGTCTGCTTTTCCTGGACCAGGTGCTCAAGCTGGAGCTGAAGGAAATCAGAGAGCAGCAGGATCTCCTGTTTCGGTTTATGAACTTCCTCAAACAGGAAGGAGCCGTTCACGTCCTCCAGTTCTGTCTCGCTGTAGGTGAGTGTTTCCTGTTCGCACTTGGACAAAAACAGGTCGATTAATTCACTTTGTGCAGGGAGGCGATACTTGGAAGTTTTCTGATACCAAGTATCAGGAAAATACTTGGTATCAAAAACATACAGGGCCAGCATATCCAGTACTGAAAAAATGACATTGTTATTAAATAATTTGAAAATGTGGAGAATAAATTTACATTTTGCACATTTTTGTACTTTCATTTGGGTCTCCACTGCATACAATGCATGCTGTATGCATTGTATAAGCTGTACAATGGCTTCTGGAAAAGGCGAGTGTTTTGTTGTTGATTTTCCATCCAGAAACCACTTGTTGAATTCTTGTTGATTGTACAGGAGGCTCCATTTTTGCTTTTCAAAGATGTATGATTGTATAGTTATTCACTTGTTTGCAGTCAAGAATGATTTTGTGAAAAAAATGTAATGGAGATGTTTTGTGTGACCTGCAGATCCATCGTAACCTGTTCAAGGTAGAATGATAGGCCAGTTTCAATTTTTTTAGTTTTCATGTATATATCTTTACAAAAGTGTATTCTTCTTCAGCTGCTTAGATGATGATAAAATTGTGTTTATGGGGAGTTAGACATTTTGAATGCAAATTAAATTTTCATACAAAGGTATAAAATTTAAATACAAGTTTTTGATATTTGGCATTTTAATTCCTGCACCAACTTGAGTAATTTGCTGGACACAGGGAAGAGAAACTAAATAAAAATGTTTATCCGATACCAATACTTACCTTGGTATCGATATTTAGATCGATACGCCTGCAGCTGCAGTTCTGTCCCATGAAAGTCTTGCACACAGTGACTCTGTTGTGTCCGACTTTCCCGACTTCCCAGAGGAATTCAACGACAGGATTTTGTGCCCGGAGCTGTCGGACTCGGAGAAGATGATGCTGCATGAAGAGGTGAAGAAGATCTACGAGACTTACTGCTTGGACGAGAGCATCGACAAGATCCGCTTCGACCCATTCATAGTGGAAGAAATCAGAAACAGTACGTAACCCTGAATGCTTTCAGAAAAGCACATTTCATTTACCTTTAGTGGATTTAAGTTGCTGTTACGGCCACTTGGATATTTTGTCTTTACTTTTGCCAAAAACTATCAGATTCTCTGACGCTTAAAGTCTGATTATCTGTCTAATAATGGCACAATATTAAAGTGAAAACCACTAGCTGCATTTTAATTGACCATATATTTGCACAAATTGACATTTTGAAAATATTGAAGACACAAAAATTAAAAAAGAAAAAAAAAAGCTCTTGTTTTTTTTCATAAAAAATTTTACCGGTAGGATTAGGTGTGTTTTTTTTTTTTTTTTGGCCATAACAAAATTGGTTTATTTTGCAAAACTGCAATGTAAACTGTTTTTATCACAACAAACGAGTCACATGATTCAACCGGATGTTACTACTGGCTGAAAAGACGAAGAAGACAACAGGAAATGGGAGGATGAAGATGGCGTGGCAAGTTTTTTGATGACTTAACTTGTGAAGAAACTTTTGATTGGATTCCTCTCGGAGCGCCACCACCTGGTGAAGTAGGGCAAAGGTCACCCTGAGAAATTCGCTGCTTCGTTGGCCAAAGAAACAGATTTCCAAACTTTTTCTGAGTCTAAATTTGAAAGACAATAAACGTGCTGCAAAATCTGTTTAGTTTTATCGGTATTTGTGCAATTACCACATTTTGGCATTGAGATTTGATGGGCTTTGATTGACGTGGAAAATTCTACATTTTTTTGCCTACAAAAATTTGAAACTTGCTTTTCTGGTCATTATTAAAATCATGTGAGTCTGACAGACCAATAAATGAGACATTTTATATTAAAATCTAACGGATCATTCGCATGTATCTCTTTTTCTGTTTTCTTTGTGGTCTCAGTTGCCGAAGGCCCGTATGCACAGGTGGTGAAACTGCAGACCATGAGGTGTTTGTTCGAAGCCTATGAACACGTTCTGTCGCTCCTGGAAAATGTTTTCACCCCGATGTTCTGTCACAGCGACGAGGTCAGTAACCGAAGCAGGAAATCAATGGTCTCACCACAAGCTTTCAATCTAAGTTAATAAAAAGACTTTCAACGGATACATATTATGAAAAATTCACATTTTACCCATTTTTGTACTTCCATTTGGCGATAAACTGCTTCTGAAAACGGCTCAGGCACTTAAAAACAAACATGAGTTAATGTTTGGTTGCAATATATCGGCGCAACTCAGCGGGCACTGCCCCTCACCTAGTGACCCCAGTGAAGCAAAGCTCGTTACCTAGCAACTCCAGCAGAGTTCCGCCTGCTACCTAGCAACCAAAATTGAGCTGCAGCACATTTGGTCAGTTGGTTTTACTGCGGTATGCTCTGTACAATGGCTGCTGGAAAAGACAAGTGTTTTGTTGTAGACTTACTATCTAGAAACCACTTGCTGCATTCTTGCTGGTTGTGCAGGAGGCTCCACTTCTGTTTTTCAAAGATGTACAGTTATATAGTTGCACATCTGCTTCCAGCCTTGTCATCAGACATTATCCGCAGCCAGCAGTGTCATATTTTTTTCAGGGTAATAATAATAATATTTCTAAAATCTGATTTCTAAATACTACAATTGCCGACGTAGTGCTTTAGCTTACATGCTGTACCAAACCTACAAAGTGGCCATTACTCACTGAGTTTTTTCCTGCAGTACTTTCGACAGCTTCTGAGGGGGGCGGAGTCTCCGGCCAGGAACTCAAAGATGAGCAGGTAGGTTTTAGCTTATCATCAGTTTCTTTTTAAAGCTCTAAAAATCAATAGAAATTAACAATGACTTAGTGTAACATTGTGATGTAAAAAATGTTAATAAATTAGATGCAACAAAACATCCAAACTCAACATGAGGTATTTTGTTTATCATAGCACAGAGGTCATGACCCACTGGATCTCTGATGTGTTATCTGCTGCATCGTTTATGTCCACATCATTTGACTTTAGTCTCAATCATTTACGATTACATCTAAAATACAGTGAAAACTAGGACATGCACTGTAAAATAGACAAAATTTTTCTCAATGTTTAACATTAAATCAGACTAAACTTTACTGTTTTAGATCACCCAGGATTAGCAAAATAATTGATATTTAGAATAATTTTTCTGACTAAGTCAGATGTTTGTGTAGATTTCTTTAGTGTTTAGCAAAGTTGCCTTTAAAACTGCTGAGTGCTAACATTACCATGTTTGGTCTGTTTTGATACATCTCGTTGATAATTCAATATGTCGTTTTCAAAATAAGTTTATAAAACTAATATTTTCATTTTTATGTTGTAATTTCTAATAATCAGTGTTTCAGCTGCTTTCTGTGGAGCTCTTCCAGACATAAACCAGTTTAAATTAGCTTTTGTGCTAATTCTTGCAAATTTATGCTGCCATGAATTGTGGCAACATTAATATGCACTGTCCTAGTCCAATAAACAAACTTAAATTAAAATGAAATGAAAAACAATCTAGGAAAGTCAGTCCCAGGTCACACGACAGAAAGACGAGGTGCTGCAGCAGCCAAAACAGTCTCTCTGTCAATGTGAAAGTCATTAAGACGAGTCAAAATACCTTGATTGAAGGAAATGATGTGCACATTGTAAAAGGATTTGTTATTTTAGATGTGTCTTGTGAAACCACAGACCGTGCACTAACAGAGTTTAACCAGAGATTTGGGATTGGATCGCTCTAGCTTTAATTTAACATCACAGCGAATGGTGTGTAGGTAGCTAACTCCTTGTGCATATTGTTCCAGAAATAGCGTCAGTTTGGATGACATTCGGTGAGTATGAGGCATCAGTGTGTTGACCAAACCCGTGACTGGCTTAACAGGGACGCACGCATCATATAAAAGACGCTTCTTCCTTGCCTGACCAGGGCGCTGGCTCAGAATACTGTCGAATGCATTAGCATTAGCATTTTAGCTGTATAATAATCATTCATAAATTCATTACATTCAACATTTTACTCGTAAATATGAGTTTATTTGATGGGGAGATTCAGAAAGATGGCTGTTGTGTGTGTGTGTGCTTCATTTATTGATTAATATTATCTATTGAAAACCTAAATATGAATGAAAGTAGGTCAACTTGTGTATTCCGGTACACTTAAGACTAGACTTTATTCTCGTATTACTATGATTTTATTTTTATAATGAAAAAATAAATAATTGTAGCCTGACTCATTTTTTGTTGTTGAGTTGGCCTCTGTGTTGTTCTCCTCCCCACCTGTGGAGGCGCTGCACCAAAAACCCACTGGCGGAAATTACATGAAAGCTCAGAAGCAGACACTGATTGTGAAATGTCAGCAAAAATAAAGTAGCATCAGATTTTAGCGGTTGGAGGATTTCTCTCTTTTCGTTGGTAAAAGACTACAAGCCATTTCTCCTGCTAATGCTAGGCTAGCGAGTTTGTTTTGCTATTGACCCAGAATGCCTTGTGCTGTAGTCCGCTGTCTGGTTTTGGTGTTCATGTATAAATTCGAACGGCACCAGAGTTCATCTCAACCGAACCGAGACCGAAGGTTTGTAGACTTTCTAGTCTACAACCGGACTTTGTAGGCAAATGGATCGGAGTTAAAGCGGCCCAAACTGGGCCGGTGTGAATGCACCCTGAATGTCCACTGTGATTCCCTGACTACCATACTGCCTGCCCTGTCCTCTCCCCCACCGGCCCCGCGGGGGACCTGGCCCTGTTCTGCCTGTAGCTCCTGGGACTGGAGCCCCGAGTCCCCGTCCTCACTCTTCACCGCCTCTGGCAGCTCCTCACCTGCATCCTTTAGCTCCCTCCATGCCCAGTCCACGTTCACAAACTTCCCATACGGCTCGCAAACCCACCGCCACTCATCGCCCAAGTAAGTCAGGGTCCATCTGTGTGATGTCATGCTGTCCATCCCCCTCCATGTCCCCTCATGTGACCCCAGTCCCACCCAGACGCCTGCATGGTAGGCCAACTGCATGGAAACCTGTTTTTATCCTATTATTTCTAACAATGCAGTGACTCGTCTCTTTAATTGGGTTTGAACCCGTGTGCTCTGTTTCTCAACCTACAAAATCTTACCAAGTATTTTTAGTCTAGTTTCTAGTGTGAATATTTTAGTGCACTTAAAATTAGACACAAATAACTTAAAAGTAACTTTTCAGCAAAAACATGGACTTGTTTTAAGTCAATAATATTGATAAAATTACATGTTCCACTGGCAGGTTATTCCCACAGCAATTTGGGGTCAGTGCAGACAGAAAAAGGGAGAAAATTTCCACCAAAAAAATCTGAAATTTTGAAATTAATCTCAGAAATTATTTTAGAAAAAACAAGGACATTTTCAAGAGTTCACATTTTTGAAAAGTCAGAAATTTGCAAGAAAAAAAACGATTTATCTCAGAAATGTTCTAGAAAAAAACTGAAAATTTCTGAAATTCAAGTGGAAAATTTTCAACATTTAAAACTTGAGTTTTTCTCAAAAAACAAATTTAGATTTAAACTTTTCAAACATAGAAATGTCCAAGTTTTTTATGTAATTATTTAATTTCTGAGGTTTTCTGGAAAATATGTGACTTTTGAAACTTAGAAAGTTTTAAAGTTTTTCTTGAGCAAATTTTCATCTTTTCTGATGTCCAGATGTTTTTGTGAGATCAGTCTCAAAGTTTCTCAGTTTTTTGGCTCTTATTTATTTCCATATGTAATGGAACTACAGTAATACGCCGCTATAGATTATTTCATGCATTTCATGTGAAATAATGTGCCAGTTGAACTAGCATTATCTTTAATCAGTATGAGGGAAGTTTTGACTTGAAACAATCTTCTTTATGTGGCTGAAAAGTTACTTGTAATTTACTTTTGTCTTATTTCAAGGTTTTGCACGAGAATCCAGACCAAAGCGCTTGGTGATATTTGACTGTTTTGTTTTGTGGATGACTTGTGATTAATACCAGCATAATTCCTTGTTACTGATTGAAGCTCCCGGATCGGACCGTGTGAAGCCAACACTCTCACTGCTTTGTAACTGCTTTTGCTTTGGGCCAGCAGAGTTTTTGGCATTGTAAGATAAGTGGCATTTTGTCTTGGGTAGCTTCGTCCCTCCTCTGCTGCTTTTTTATTTTAGCCTCTCTGGCTGCATGCGCTCTGCTGAAGCGGCGCCTCGGTCGGTCGATCATCATCTGCTCTCCACCCTCTTGGCTCTGCAGGAACACGTCGAAGAGGGGCGAGTCGTTCGGGATCAGCCGCATCGGCAGCAAGATCAAAGGAGTGTTCAAAAGCACGACCATGGAGGGCGCCATGCTGCCGTCCTACGGGCAGGTGGAGGGAGAGGACGACATGGTGAGACCGGCTGCCTCAGCTGGAAAATACTGAACATTTTATCAAGGAAGGTTCATTATCTGCAGGCTGGCAGGTCACTGTCAGCAGGGGGCGAGAGTGAGCAAAGGAGATCAGATGCTGTTGCAAGTTTTTCACAGAAAATATTTCAGGTTTTAGTCCCTCCTTTCATTCTTATTTACTTCCCTTCTTCCCTCCTTTCATTCTTATTTACTTCCCTTCTTCCCTCCTTTCTTTCTTCTGTCCTTCCCTTCCTGAAATTCTGATATTAATCTTGAAATTTGTTTTCAAAGATTGAAAAGTCAAGAATTTGCAAGAAAAAAAAAATCTCTAAAATGTTCTAGATCATACTTGCAAATTTCTGAGATTCATAGGTGGAAAATTTTTGACTTTTGAAAATCAGAAATTTCCAATTTTTTTCTAGAAAATTTCTGAAATTAATTTCAAAATTTCAGATTTTTTTTCTGGCAAAGTTTTGACTTTAAGATGTGTTTTTGCAGTGCAGATTTTTTAAAAAAGTTTTATTTCCTCTAGTGGCTTTTATGTGATAGGAAAACTAGGTAATGAGAGAGGGAGAAGATTACAGCGTCACAAAATGGCTGACACCTGGTGCATCTTTAACTGAAGGTCGAGGAAGCCATGATGGTTCTGGAGGACGACTCGCCGATGGAGGCGGCGTCCACACCCAGCACGCCTCGAAACCTCTCCGCCTGGAACATCACCATCCCGTACATCGACTTCTACGACGACGACGTGAAGCGAGAGAGGATTCCCGTCTTCTGCATCGACGTGGAGCGCAACGACCGGAAAGCAGGTCGACTGAGGGCGTTGGCGCCGTCATTCAGGGAAATTTATGTTTCTTGTTCTGTGAACTTTGTGAAAATTTAAGAAAAACATTGTCAGGGGCCATTGTAATCATTTCACAATGGCACCTTGTAAAAAAATTAGTAGTAAATTTTCGCCAGAAATTTCACAAGTTGAAAAATTCTCCAGGCCACTAGGGGGAGACGTCTTATATTTTATATAAGACAAAACAAGAAACTCTTCTAGAAAATTTCTAAGAATAATCTAAAAAAGTTTTTTTCTCTCAAGTTTTTGACTGAACCAGTTTCGGATGTTGAAAATTTTGGACTTTTTAAAATATCCTTGTTTTTTCTATAAAATATTTCTTTGTGTCATCTAAACATTTCTGGTTTTATTTCTTGCAAATTCTCGACTTTTGGAACTCGAACTTGGAATTTTCAGTTCCAAACCCAAACCAGCGTCGGGTCGGTTTGGTTGCAAATTGGGTTGTTTTTAACCCAGCAGCTTTACTGTGTAAGTTATTTCTAAAATCTATATGAAGATAATTTAAAAACATCTGAATCTCGCAAATTTTTGACTTTTGCAACTCAGAAATTTGCTTTTTTCCTAGAAAATTTATAAGATTCATTTAAAAATACCTTTACTTGCACATTTTTGATATTTGATGCTCAGAAAGTATGGAGATTAAGCTCGATTTCCGATTTTTTTATATGACAAATTCAGAGATTAACTTCAATTTTTTTTTCTTGATTGAAAATTTCAGAAAATCTCAACAGTTTTTTAAATGGTCCTAATACAATGTCATAGTTATTTTATATACATCAGACAAAGACGAAACAAGAAGTGTTGGAAATGTTGCAAATTGGACTGAGAATAATTTGAGAAATTTTAGGTTTTGATGAAAAGTTTCTGGTCTGATTTTTCTGATCTTTAATATTTGGTTTCCAATAGTGGGTCATGAAACTGAGCACTGGTCGGTCTATAGGAGATATCTGGAGTTTTACGTCCTTGAATCAAAGCTCACTGAGTTTCATGGTAAGTTTTCCAATTATTGTTGCTTCACTTTGTGCATTTTTGCAAATTTTTTATTATTTTGATTTTTTTTTTTAAAGAATTTTGTCCAGCTGCAGCCTAGAAGTAAACCTAAGACACTGAAGTGTAATTTTTTCTCAGTTTTTTTTCATGCACTCATTTTTCAGTTTTATCCTCTTTAAAGGTTCATTTCCAGATGCCCAGTTGCCCTCCAAGAGAATAATCGGCCCCAAGAATTACGAGTTTCTGACATCCAAGCGGGAAGAGTTTGAGGAGTATCTTCAGGTAGATAAAGGAGAAAATTCAAAACTTGTCTCATTTCCGCCCTGATATAAACAACTTTGAATATAAAATCAATAAATCATCAGAATAATTGATAATATCAATTAAAACTGAAGTAACCGCTGGTTGCAGCCTGATTTCCCCCGACAGCAGAAACATTATTGTTCTGCTTTATGTTTTGAAAGCCGTTTTAATCCCATAAATCATTCAATGCTGCTTTGTTTCTGTGAGATTTGTGTTTAAACGTAAAATCCAAACCCAAACGATGCATTTAAAACAGTTTGGAGATGAAGAGCCTTCACTGCCGTCGACCAAATGTTGTGAATAATTCTTTGCTTTCTGTTTCCTCTCATGTTTTTTTAATTCACCCCGGCGATCCTGAAGCCAATCATTTTAAATGGCCTCAACTTGGATAATTATTGCACAACAAACTGGTTCAAGCACCAGAAAACCTGAACTTTATGCTAAGCTAAAGTAAAAAGACTAAAATGACTGGAAGTTAATAGTTAAAAAGCTTCTGCAAACCTCTGAAACCTTTCAACTTTTCCCTTGTTTCATTGGTAGATGTGGATTCATCTGCTTCACTGCCTGCTTTTATTTTGTACTGTTTGCAGAAACTTCTGCAGCATCCGGAGCTGAGCAACAGCCAGCTGCTGGCCGACTTCCTGTCTCCTCACAGCATGGAGTCTCAGTTCCTGGACAAGATGCTGCCGGATGTGAACCTCGGTGCGACGGGGCAGCGACGCTGCGTCTGGGCAAAGTGGAGAAGAAATGGATCATAATTATGTTGTTGTTTTATTTCTGCAGGGAAAATCATCAAGGCAGTGCCCAGCAAACTGATAAAAGAGGTACAGGAGAGTTTATGTCCCTGGTTCTGATTTAAAAAAAGTCTTATTAGTTTCAGTATAAATCTGGAGAAAATGTCAGTTTATGCAGGAATATTTATCTGCAGGGCAAAAACAAAGAATCACCACACGATGAATCTTTAAAATTCAGTTTAAAGTGTAGATGTCGATAAATAAAAATTGAGCACTTTAAAACAGGGATTTCATTTAAAAATACTGGTAATACTTATATATTCTACTCAGTTTTAATTAATCAAATGTCAAAACTGTCTTTTTTTGTTGTTTTTTCAGTTTCTTGTTTTCATCAACTTTTCTTTCTTTTTTAATTTCTTCTTTCTTTCCTCTTTTTTCTTTGTTTCTTTCTCTTTTACTTTTTTCACCCTGTTTTTTCTATTTCACCCATTGAGTAAAATGTTTGGAGATGAAGCTAAAAGAAATACATTATTGATGTTTTGTTGCCCAGAACTGTTAAATTGTTAATTTATTTATTTGAAATAAAACAGACTACTTTACAAATGAATTTCTTTTAATTAATTCTGGAACTTTTTGTCTCCTTTGTGTGTTTTTGTTGTTTGTTTCCTGTTCAGAAAGGGCAGCACCTGGAGCCGTTCATCCAGTCCTTCTTCAACTCCTGTGAATCTCCCAAACCCAAACCGAGCCGACCCGAACTCACCATCCTCAGTCCGACGTCAGAAAACGACAAAAAGGTTCAAACTTTTTTCACTGTTTTCATTTCAGGGCTGCAAATGACAGATATTTTATTTAATCTTTTATTCTGACAATCAGATTTAAAATATTTGACAAATTTTTCTCTTAAACATTTTTATTCAGTCTCAGAATTTTACAAATTAAAAAAAGAAAAACAGTTTTTTTTTTACCACGGCTGCAGGTAACAATTATTTTAGTAATCAATTAATCTAATTCTGATGATTAATTGATTAATCATTTAGAGAGTCTGTGGGACTTTGTAAACTTTCTCCAGTGCAAAATGTGTTGCAGCTCTTCAACGATCTCTTCAAAAACAACGCCAACCGATCCGACGTGACGGAGAAGAGGCACAACCAGAACTACTTCATGGAGATGATCACTGTTGAAGGAGTTTATGACTATTTAATGTATGTCGGTAAGTTAAAGTAAATTTAATCTGTCCAGCACACCTGCAGGTCAAATCAGAGTTTTACATCAAACAGATCTGCTACGTAAACAGACTTCAAAATAAGAGCATGAATATAAACGTCTGACTAGTTTGAACACAAAAGTTGAACTTTATTCAGATGAAAGTTTGCTAAACTTCCTAGTGAATTAGCGGTTTATAATGTATCTTTAGCAGAAACACTAAAACGCTAAATTACAAATGAGCTGTGCCGTCAGTGACCTTCATCAGTGACTTGAGACAGAAAATTACTTTCAAAAATATGCAACAATGAGGACAAAGACTCCCGAAACTTTGTGAAAGTGTAAAGTTTTTGTCTAGTTTTCTGAATGTTTCCTGCGGCAGGTCGCGTTGTGTTTCACATCCCTGACTGGTTTCATCACCTGCTGATGGGCGGCAGGATCCTGTTCAAGAACAGCCTGGAGGCCTACGCAGATCACTACCTGCAGCACAAACTGAACCAGGTGGTGCAGGAGCACCGGCTCGTCTCGCTCATCACCCTGCTGAGAGGTAAACAGGAAGCACGACGAGCCACTTCCTGGAGCGCCCGGCCTTCAACCGCGACGCCGAACCAGCGCCAAAATTTACACTAAACATCTCTTAAAGTTTGAGATTAATATCAAAAATGTTTGAGAAAAAATAAAGACATCTCTGAACTTCAAAGGTCAAACTTCTGCTAAAACAATAACTACGACCTTTGCAAATTCATCTATGAAATTTCCTTCAAAAAAGAGAAAATTTCTGGGCTGAAAAGTTGAAATTTTTGATATTTGAAACTGAGAAAATTTCCTCTTTTTTCCAGAAAATCTTTGTGACTGAACAGTGAAAAATTTATAGAAAACAGATTTTGTGTCCAATCTCAGAAAGTTATTTGGAAAAAATCTGGGTAATTTTTTAGTTTGAAAAGAAAATTCTTTTTTTTTCTAGAAAATTTCTGAGATCTCAAAGTGTCAGTTTTTCTGGCTGAAAATGACTTTTTATTTTCTGGTAGAAAATAAACAGTATTTATTTGGCTGACCCGCGTCGCCAACAGAACCGCCGTCGCTAACAGAACTGCCGTTGCTAACAGAACCGATGTCGCTAACAGAACCGATGTCGCTAACAGAACCGATGTCGCTAAAAGAACCGATATTGCTAACAGAACCGCCGTCGCTAACAGAACCGATGTCGCTAACAGAACCGCCGTCGCTAACAGAACCGCCGTCGCTAACAGAACCGATGTGCTAACAGAACCGATGTCGCTAACAGAACCGATGTCGTTCCAGACGCGGTTTTCTGCGAGAGCAGTCCGCCGCGCTCGGCGCAGGACAAACAGAGCAGAGCCAAGCGGACGTTCGAGGAGATGATGAGCTACATTCCAGGTATTTATTTCATTTGATATTGTTTAATTTTATTTTCAGTGAATGCAGTGCTTTGCTTCCATATCAAACGATTGTCCAACGGGGTGAATTTCTTCAGATTTTCTAGGAAAGTGTATTGGAGAAGAGGCGAAGTACGAGGGAGTTTGTCTTCTCTTCGATGGACTGCAGCAGCCGGTTCTCAACAAACA
The DNA here is from genome assembly GCA_911649635.1 of Poeciliopsis gracilis. Classification (NCBI taxonomy): domain Eukaryota; kingdom Metazoa; phylum Chordata; class Actinopteri; order Cyprinodontiformes; family Poeciliidae; genus Poeciliopsis; species Poeciliopsis gracilis. The sequence continues at coordinate 76,201 of CAJVRI010001216.1, read as the reverse complement.
GGTTCAGGAAAAACACACAGTGTGTTTAGTAATCGGTTACATCACATAAATGAATCCAAATACATTTTTGTTTTAATATTTATGTTTTTTTGTCCTGTTGCTTTGATTAGCTGACCTATGTGCTGCTGGACATTGTCATTCAAGAACTTTTTCCAGAACTGAACAAGGTAATCAAAGCTGAAACATTTATTGGCATCTCTGAGTTTCTCATTCAGTACTAAAAGTATTGTGATGCTGTTAGCAGGCGTCAGAATTGTTCTGATGTTTGCAACAAATCACCCAAACAGGAATAAAATGTGAAATAAAACCAACTTTAAAATGATTTTCTGTTTTAATACTTTAACATAAAATGCTCTGCTTTGAATGTGTCATGAAGTGGATGAATAATTTCGAGGCTATGTTAGTTATTTATGCTTCATATGAAGAAACTATTTGGAATATTAATTTTGTTTTGCTGTTTAAGTGGTTTTTGTTAGATTTCTAACAAGCAGCTGGTAATGCAGGCTCAGCCATTAAACCCACTTCACAGTCGGCTGTAATTGTTTTCATTCAACCTGCTCAGATTTAACTCAAATCAAACTAAAGCATTAAATCCACAAACAAAATAGAAATAAAAAACACTAAAGTTTGATTTGCTGTTTTCACTTTTTCTGCATCCTTAAGATTTTCTCAAATCACAGTTTCAGTTTATTTTGCTTTTATGGTTATAGAGCTTTTATAAACTCACTATTGCAAGTAAAAATACCAGAAATTTGTTTGAATTCACTGAAAAAATACAAAATCAATTATTAATTTCTGGAGGATTGTGAAAAGACGCCAATATTATTTAATTTTAATAGCTTTATTAATGGACATATTGTGGAATAACCGGCCCTTTATTTGTGAAAATGATGATGATTGAGTTGGTGCAGCCGAGTTCTCAGTGTCTCTGTGTGAAGCTGAGTGATTTCCCAGCAGGTGCAGAAGGAGCCCTCTGCTGTGGCTCCATGGATGTAAAACGCTCAGTTCTGACCAACCAGCTGGACCCGGTTCGGTCCGACCCGCATCCTGAGAGGCTCTGGGTTCCGGCGGGTCGCAGCAGGAAGTCTCAGTGAGGATCCAGAAGGACGAAACGGAGGATCCGACATTGAACATGCTTCTGGGTTTTAGCCGCATCAATGCAGCCAACATGTTTTCTGACCTGAAGTGGAAAATCTGCAGATTTGCACTTTTAATTCGTACCGGTTGTCGACTTGTGTTTGTTTTTTTTGTTTTCCTGAAATGTGAAGCTAAAAATAAAATATTTGGATTCAGTTCAGCAGCTGTGTGAGTTTATTGACTGTAATCCGATCCCTCTGATTATCCATCTTTGTTTTTTCTTAGGGTGGCACAGCAGACAGAAAGTATATAATTTCTTTTTCTAGCATTTTATTTTGTGCTTTACATATAAACTAGACATTTTCCTCTGTAATAAGTGAAACAATCTGCCAGTGAAACTCAATTTTCATCTATATTAAGGAATCATTGACTTAAAACAGTCTCCTAATTGTTGCTGCAAGTTAATTTAGTCAAATTTTGTGTTTTTTATCCAGACATGTCACAAAAACTCCTTCACTTGGTTTCCTAATGTCTCCAGATCCGGCTCAGAAGTTTCTGTCCGGATATAAATTTGTTCTTTGGCTGAACTTTGACTCCTGGTATCTTCCAGTTATCCTGACGGGTTGAGACAGAAGGCAGTTTACTAAGTCCTGAAGAAATTTCCATGCCCTTGGGCTTATCGTGTTTTGTCAGAGCGCACAGGCTTTGAGAGGGTGGGAGCAGCAGAGAGTCTGCAGCCTGCTGGGAGGCGTCCAGGGGCTCCTGATGTCTCCACAGCAGGGTGCCCTCACTCCACATCCAAGATGACCTGGAAGAGAAACGCATGCATCTGCATCTGTGCCTGCAGGAAACATGCAGCCTGTCTTTAGCTTTAAGTCAATCGTGATAAATTTGTGCACCACTTTTAACAGCCAGGTGAACTAAAATACGTTATTTTAGCCAATGTTTCTTCTTCTTCCCTACATTTGGCTGGAAACTGAGGAAAATGAGAAAGATTAACCCTGTGAAACAGAGACAAGGAGATTAAAATGCACTGAAATAGTTTCCATTTTTTGTACTTTACTTGTTCTAAACATGCAAGAATATCCTTTAAATAAAAGTTAAAATTCTCTAAACTCTGTAACTTGTTCTGAAACTGTTAGGACAAAATAATCTTCACAGCATTCAAAGTGACTCTTGAGACTTTTCACACATTTCAGCTCTTAGGATTTTACCACCAGCACTCAGCTTGTGTATAATTATGAAATGGAAGTAAAATTGAACATATTTACACCTTGTGTAAGTATTGAAATGACAGATTTGATTAAAGAAAAGTTAAGACCTGAAGACAGAGACAGACATGAGAATATTTTACCTGGAGCCCGATGGAGGAAAAGGTGACAATCCTGCACTTTGTAGGATTATTTTAAAGAAAACTGTGAGACATGTGGGAATTATGTTTATGTTTCCTGGAAGCAGAACCAGTGGCTTTGTCTTGATGCAGAAATTATATCCTTAAAGTGAAATATGTGCGAACAGCAGCAGTTTGTTTGTGAATAATCAGTGAAGTTTCACTGGACGACACTGAAAAATTAAAAATGGACAAAAATCACCAGGAAAACAATTGAACAGAAATCTATAGCAGAAGCTGAATGTTTTGATATGTTAAGTTGGTTTAAGTGTGCAGAAGCAAACGTAGACTGATGTTACAATCTTCGTTTTTAGGGAGGTTTTGTGTTATGGAAAAAATAAAGCTTAAAATATGTGCAACTTTTTCAAAAGGTTGCTGCAAAATCAGTAATTTTAGGTCACAACAATCAGAAAATACGTCTCAGGAAAATACTATCACATCAAAATTGTGATAGTATGAATACTTCTGCCAGCAGAAAGTCATAGCTGAAGCAAGGATCACATTATTAAATCATTTTGTGTGAAAGTTGCAGCTACCGAACAGATGAGCAGCTGTCAGCTTATGGTTATGTTTAAATCATGTTACACAGATTCACTGACACGTCTCCCGCTGCGTTCATCCTTAATGCGCATCAGTCTGTTTATACACACACTTCCCTGTGGAGAGGTACAATAGGAGCTCTGAGAAACAGCAGCTACAGAGGACAGATCAGCTGTTTCTCCTTCAGATAGAATAATTCACTTAGTGGTAAGCGGCCAGCTCTCTGCGCTGCGTCCTCTGCCCCATTAACCAAACCCAAGAGCTAAGCATGTAACTGATGTGCAACATCTCGCTGTGCTTCTCCAAAGTGCCACAGGCTGCGTCTGATGCAGTCTGACACATGCGCTAACACAGACGGACAGATGGCATTGTACTTGTGAAGTGTAAACATTCATCCCACACAACACTCTCTCCTCTTTCCTGCCTGCTTCCCCTTACAGGACTAAAAGCTCTTTGCTTTCTGAGATAAACTATCATCATTTTCTTGACCTCTGGTAGGAATCAGCAGAGACGTTTCAACCAAATTACTTATTTGCTCTTTTCATGATCCTGAAATCATGTCGCAGCTCTGACTTTCTTTTTTTTCTATAATTACTAATAATTTATCTCTTTTTCTGGTTTATTAAGTGTAACAATTATTTTAGTTATCGATTATTAACAATTAATCGATTAATTAGATAAAAATTGGCAATTTCTGCACATTTCTCTTTTTTTGCACAAGTTTAGAAACACATTGACAAAATGTAAAGAAACAAATAAAAATAAAAATATATTTTCTTTCCAAAATCTGATTTGTTGGGAATGAGATTCTTTCATTAAATTGTTCCTGAAAATACCTGAATCTCTAAATCCTTTCTTGTATAATTACTAACAATTATCTGTGTTTCTGGTTTATAAAGTCTAATGATTATTTTAGTTATGAATTATTATGATGATTTATCAATTAATCACATTTTTAAAAATGGTCACATTGTGCAAAATTTTCATTTTTCCACTCAACATCAGAAATGCATAAATAAAATCCAAATAAACAACAATAAAAAGATAATTACCAAAATGCATAGAAATGTGCTGATAATTCTTGGATTAATTTATTGATAATTGGATAGAAAAATCTGCTTAATAGTAAAAAGAGAAAATAGAAAATATTTACAGACAAAGAAGGTAATTTTTTTTATTTTAAATTCAAAATGTATATTGTTTTGTGTAGCTTTGGCTCAATTATTACTATCACTGTTGTTTTAACAAATGGCATTTTTGGGTTTATATCCTTCAGTTAACAATGAATTTATTACTAAATCAGCTGACGATTATTTCAGTAATTGATTAGTCTGATTAACAGTTTGAGCCCTGATAAAATTAAAACATATTTTTGTATAATGTTCTTTGGTTTGTTTCTTTGTTTTCTGTTTGTGTTTCTTTTTTCAAGTTAAGTTTTTTATTTTTCCAGTTTCCAGTGGGTTTTGCACTGGAGCTTTTCTGCTGCTTTTTCACTGCTTTATGTTTTTATTCCCTCAAACTTCAGGAACAGAGCATGCAAGCTAATGTAGTACCAAGTGCTTTTGCAAAAGTTAAAACATAAAACCAGCCTGCAAGGACACTAAATTATCCATGAAACATAATCAAACATGATGGAAAGGTCAAAGTCAGTTTCAAGTCCCGACCTGTGGAACAGCAGCTTTTAGCATATCCATAAAAACTCTTTTTTTGTGCAGAATGGAGGGATATTATCACTTTGTTCTGACCTTAATGATGCTGTTCGGTTTTATGGATCTCTGCGCAGTTTGGTCTCAGCTCTGATGAATTTGTGTTTGGTTTCTTTGGAAACTTAACACTGTTTGAGCTCATTTTGTTGCATTTCCATGTTAGTTTTGTTTAGATTTGCCTTCAGCTCTTCTCCTCACAGCTGCTACTAATTTGCTAATCGCTCCCCTGCTGTGTGATGAAAAGCAAATTAGATGACAAAGAATGGAAGAATAGAAGTCAGATAATAAAATAAACGATTGGTTATTACCTGGTTTTCTTGTTTACTTCACTCTTACGTTGTGCATTTAAAAAGTACTAAACCTGAACCACATACTTTACAATCTCAACAAACAATAAAAAGATCAGAAACCAAAACACGATGAAAGCTGCAAAAGTGAATCCATAAAAAATAGATTTATAAAAACTCCAGTTTCATTTGTTCTGTTCAGTCAAGTGATTCAGATTTAGTTAGAAATCTAAACATTTTGAAAATATTTGCATTAAACTTACATAGTAAATATTTAGTTTGCTAATTAAATATTTAGTTCTACTAACTAAATGTTTGGCATATTAACTATTTAGCTGGCTCAGCAATTAATTAGCATTGCCAACTACATGTTTAGTTTGGAGTGAATATTTGGTTGGCTGCTAAATATTTAATTTCAAACTAAATATTTAGCTTGATAACAAAACATTCAGTTTTATCACTTAAATATTTAGTTTGAGGTTAAATTTTTAGGTTGTAGTTAAATAGTAAATTTATCTTGCTGACTAAATAACAGGCTTTGCCAACTACATGTTCAGTTTGGTGCTAAATATTTAGGTTACAAACTAAATGTTTACTTTGAAATGGTGATGTAAGCCGTTAAATAAATGGTGAAATTTCTTCTAATTCTAAATAACTCAAATTATTAATGTTCATTTTTTACAGTGTAACAAATAACACTCACATTAATGCTTACATTAAATGTATTTCATGCCTCCTTGTTCTGGACCCTGGAAGGGTCTTGCTCTGTGGTTCCCAGCAGTACCAGAGGTTCTGGTGAGACTCAGAGGTTCTGGTGAGACTCTGAGGTTCTGGTGAGACTCAGTGGTTCTGGTGAGACCAGAGGTTCTGGTGAGACTCTGAGGTTCTGGTGAGACTCAGTGGTTCTGGTGAGACCAGTGGTTCTGGTGAGACTCAGAGGTTCTGGTGAGACTCAGAGGTTCTGATGAGACTCAGTGGTTCTGGTGAGACTCAGTGGTTCTGGTGAGACCAGAGGTTCTGGTGAGACTCAGTGGTTCTGGTGAGACTCAGAGGTTCTGGTGAGACTCAGGATGGTTTTCATTCATCAAACATTGTTGACAAGATGATGAAATTTCAGATGACTTTCGCTCGTCCTGCAGCTTTTCACAATCTGCAGAGCATCACCCCACAGTCCAAATGTGAGCTGTTCACGCCTGACCAAAGAGGATTTTTGTCACCACGGCAACAACACCAAGCAAAATAGAGAGAGACTTTCTGACACAGATACAGCCATCTGAGCTTTATAACTATTACTGTTTTCACTGTTAATCAAGGCGATGATCACATATAACCGCTAGATATGTGGTTCTGGATAAATCCATTCACACCCAGTGATTTCAAATGTGGCATGAAGCTGTATGGCGAACATCATCGATACGCGACAAACGTCATTATTCTGCATCCCGATACGCGCAAGCGGGAAGAAAAACAACATCCATGGATGAGAATGAGGATTAAAATGTTCATTTGATGCTTCTGGTAGGAAGACAACGATTAGCATCCACGTTTACTTCAAACACTGATCACTACTTCTCCTTCTTTTTCTTCTTCTTTTTCTATTTCATCTCCTTCTTCTTCTTCTACTTCTTCTTTTTCATCTCCTTCTTCTTTTTCTCCTTCTTTTTTGCCAGCTGGTAAAACACTGAGCTGCATGCAGGTCACTTTCAGATCATTTGCAGTTCACATAGGAGATAAGTAAGCTGAATATCAATCAATCAATCAATCAATCAATCAATCAATCAATCAATCAATCAATCAATCAATCAATCAATCAATCAATCTGAATCCACAAAACCAGAACAGAGATTTGAGGCCTGTAGTTGTGACGTATCATGACTCTCCATAACGAACCTTTATGAAGCGACTCTGATGTCAGTCTTGCTGTGTGACGTATCTTATTGTTTAAAATAAACTCTGCTCTCGTGTTGTTATACTTAAAGTTTGGCCACTTTAGATTAAAACTGCCTGAAGTGAATTTCCTGTACAACCTTCAGTTTCTAAATGGACTTCCTGTCAAGTCAAAATGAGTCAGGCCGCAGTTTCCAGTTATCAGCAACACTTAGCTCATTTCCTGTTATATATTTATCTCAAGGGAATAAAATAGAGCTTTACTCGGTGCATTTAGTTTACATTTCCCGCCTCTCCTCTCTTGGATGTGCTGCTGTTCCAGTGAGCAGAGCCGCAGTGCGAAGCACAAATAGGACACAGCTCTCCAAAAAGTAGCACAATCCCCAACATGGTGGCAAGGGTTTGATGATACGATCATCCGATTTGGATGGTTCGCGCTCAGAAAGCCCCCAGTTGTACATAGAAGCCCACTTTTCTCTCAATACATTTTTAGCTGGAGAGCTGATTGGCGAAGCAGAAAACGCCAGATCCCATCAGACCCGGCTCGGCCGCAGAGCAGAGAAATGGGCTCTGTAACATCTCGACATGTGTCCTATTTTTTACTCTCTCATTGTATTTGAACGCAGCATCCACACTGTCCGAAGAATCAAGGGTGGCAAATTTTGATGTGTTTTAAAAAGGATCTATTATGTGAAATTTGATGTTTCTGGGGAATAAATTTATGTTTTCTGGTTTCTGGTAAATGAGATGTTTCAAAACCTTCTGGAATGTAAAAAGTCACAAATTAGCCGCAACAGGGACTGCCTGTTACCTAGCAACCCCAGCAAAGCCCAGCCCGTTACCTAGCAACCCAAGATGAGGTCCAGCACGTTTGGTCAGCTGGTTTTACAACAATAGCTGTTGGAAAAGTGTTTTGTTGTTGACTTGCCATCCAGAAACCATTTGCTGCATTCTTGTTGGTTGTGCAGGAAGCTCTACTTCTGCTTTTCAAAGATGTACGGTTATATAAATGTGGCATAAAATATGCAGAACTGAGCAGATTAAAATCTCACCGTCTAAGAATGATTTTGTGTTAAAAGTCTTATGAACAGGCTTTGTGTCGTCCACTGACCGACCCTCACATGGACAAGGAAGCATTTGAAATGCAGCAATTTTAGAAAAAAAAACTGAGGTGGTTTTGTTTGGCTGTACTGAAATTAGTTTATTTCACCAAACTGCTTCACTTTTGTCACATGATCGCTAACAGGATGCTGCTGGCATAAAAACCAGGAAGAAGATGACAGGAAGTTGTAGGAAGTTTTTTAATGTGATTTTCTTACTTATTAACAAAAATACAATTGGGTTTTATCAACATCAGCAGGATATTCACACTATCACTGTGTAATGGAAACACAGTTATAGTGTCTTTTAGCAAGAAGGTCTGGGTTTGAATCCTGGTTTGGGATCTTTGTTGACGGAGTTTGCATGTGTTGGTTTCTCTCTGGTTTCCTCCCACAGCCTACAAATGTTAACTGGTTGACTGGTTGCTCTGAGTTACTCTCTGGTGAGAGTGAGTTCCTGTTTGTTTCATCTGTGTTGATAAAAAATCTAAGTCCAAACTATGACTTTCCGCCCGCTCTGTGAAACCCGGCCCAGTCTGAAGGTTACATGATCTGAAGCGTTGTGTGGACGCAGTGAGGCAGAGGGGAGATGTGGGTTTGACCGGTGGGCGGGTCTGCGAGGTCCTGGCCCGTTTCCACCCCGTGTTCTGTGCCGAGGTTCTGCCGGGCGGTTTGTGTCCGCGGCCGTCGGTGGCTCCAGGGGCAGGTTGACGCAGCCAACCCCCTCCACCCTCACGGCTCCTCCCACAACCGCTGGCTCCACTTCTCTGCTCGCCCAAACGCAGCACGGACTAAATGTCAGGATAGCAGGTTTATCGCAATATTTCTTCTGCTATGTTTACATCACTGAGTATTTTGTATGACTGAATGTGTCACAGCAATTATAGACCCACAAACACAACGCTCCCATTTGTGAAGCACTGCAGAAACAAAACATTACCAAGTAATTCTGCTCTTTTTACTGCAAATATCCTAGGAGATAAAACTTACAAATAATTTTTCAGCAAGATATAATCAATAATTCATTAAAATTTAAGATGAAGTAGTTGCACTGGAAGCATATTTCACTTTAACAAGACGTGTTTCCCTTTTTACAAATGAAGCAATCTGCCAGTGTAAGTAGCTCTGTTTTAATCAATATTAAGGAATTATTTTACCTAATTTTTCAATGCCTGCAGCATCTTTTATGAGAGAAAACAAAAGGCTAAAATTGCATAGAATTTGACAAATAATGAACATTTCAGAGTTCAGCTCTTATGTGAGACAGATGCAGAAAAGGGATGAAGGTTCCCTTTTAAAGTTTCACAAATAAACAGCAAAGGTTTCATAAATCACACACTTGGATTTAACTAATCTAGTCTAACTAGTTCTAGTGTGATCCAGATCCACAAATCAGATGAATGTTTCACAAACTTGCTTTTAAATATTCTGATATTAGTTGAGAATAATCCAGTCCAGGTTTGAAGACTCTAGCTGTTGTATTTGTTTAACGATGGGAGATGAAAGAAGGAAGCAGCAATGGTTTTTGGAATGGCCCTTTAGCCATTTCCTAAGCTGTAAACTAGTACAGGTGATAGTAGATTAACTGCTGCTGCAGCCAGAAGTTAATCTAACACAACAGGGGCAGATTAGCTCATTTAAACACCTGCTCTGATGATGACCTGTCAGTTGGTCTGAGTTGCCTTTTTTACGTTATAACTGAACTGAAAGCACAGCTGCATGTTCAGGTCGTCAAAGTCAAGCAACAATAACTGAACTGCTTCCCTTCCTCGCTATTTTGTCTTAATCCAAACTGTTTCCTGGCCTTGTTATTGAGGTGTTACAGTGCAGAAAGGCACTGCATCCCTGTTTCTTTAATTTATTTCAGATTTAGCATGTTACATTGATAACTAGAGCCATCGTTGTCGGGGAGGGGGGCAGTCGTTTGCCTCCAGCAGGGAGAAAGGGGCAGGATCAGGGGTCCATATTAGCATATAATTGGTTATTTATGTATGTTTTACTGTCAGGCACATTTGTGAATCCCCAGCTGAAGCCTTGCGATGCTTGTCAGGTACTCCGGTGGTACGTGTGCAGCAGATTGTGCTAAAGCAGACGCCTCATTTAAGTGCACAGCTGTTGGTGGACCTCCAGGTCCCAGACTCCAAACGAGGCTGACCTAGCTGCTCAGCTTGGTCATTTCTCCCATGTCTCATCTCGTAAGCACATGGATAAGAAGGAGCCGTTCCCCGCAGCGAGGGTTTCGGGAGGAAGGGGGGTGAAATCTTGCAATGACATGGGATCTGTCCTGATTTTCGCTTTGCCCTATTTGCTTTAGCTTCTACAGCTGTCGATTGGTGGAGATAGAAAGAGGCGACCACAATAAATAAACTTGTTTTTCGGGGTTTTGCTAACTCTGATTTGAACAAACAACAGTGTCTGCATATGCACAGTTTGGTCTGATTATTTGTAAGCAGCATTTTGTCTGAATATCTTTACTTTTGAGCTTTTAACAGCCACTCCTTTATTTGCAGTGCAGTTTTAATTTATTGTGACTTTTTCAGTTTGCTTTGATTTATAGTTTTTAGAGTGTGTTTGCTAGTTTTTATCACTTATTTTAATTAAATATTGTTCAGTTTTAGTTTAATTCTTATTAGTTGTAGGGGTAGTTTTAGATTTTTTTTGTGTTTTGGTTAATTTTTAGTGAAGGAATAGAAAAAGATCAAAGTATTGTGATTATATTTACATCAATGGAGTGATAAATACTTGACAGAAGATAATATTTTCAAAAAAATGCATTAAATTGTTGTTGAAAAAGTGTTTTCTAACAACTTTTGCTCGGCAAACAATTATTATTCCCCATTAAATTATCTTTTTCTCTCCTTCCTGGGTCCACTGCGTCTATCTCACCATTCTTCAACCAGTAAATCATGACAACTTTTGCATTTAAGATAAGAAAAACATCTTAAATCTGTTTAATCTGTTTTACCCCAAACTCCTCAGGTAGCATAGCTTTAGCGCCACCTGCTTCAAACTCAGTAGAGGAGCAGTATCTGACTAAAATGCAATAAACAAACTGTGAATGTTTATTTTCTTATAAAAATGGTTTGTTTAGGCTTTTGGCTTAAGTAGTTAAATAAAACAAGTCTCCTCCTTCAGTTTTAATGCTTTTAATTTTTTGTTAAAAAACCTTTTAAATGCAGTTTTTTAGTGGTTTTCTTTTCTCCGCCTCAAATGCACACAGCATGACAATAAACAAATTGATTTTCTTTAACAGTAGGGGGCACCACCAACTAAAATGTTAGCTGCGCTAACGCTATAGCACTATGGTACCCATTAGTTCTGCTAGCGCTAAAGCTTTACACCAACAGAAGCTAATTTAGCAGAAGCTAATTCTTAAGCGCTAACTGTAATTCGAATCATTTCCCAGTCAAACCTTCAACAAAGGCATCAAACTTTAAGACAACCAAGTAAATTATTGGTTTAGAATTTAGGGAAAGCTAAGTATGCTACATGCTAATATTTTCAAAGTTAGCAAAAGAGCTAGTGGAGGCTAATCCTACACCCTAACTTTAATTCAAACAAAAACCCCTGAGAACCAATTTAATTTTGACATTACATGTTTTATGACAATCTTAAATATAGTATCAATGTTTTTATATTGTTTATTTGGTTCCTCTATGTTTTCAGTTTGAAATAAAGTTTTCCCCAAAACGGTAAACATTCTTCAGCGACTTCAAAACAAAAGCATAAAGATAAACTACTTGAAGAATTTCAAGTAGTTTATATTTATAAACTACTTGAAGAACTTCTAACAGTCGATCCCAAAACTAAATCATATTTATTCAGCTGAAAGTTTCCAAAAACAACCAAGTATATTATTACTGTAGTTTTTAGGGACAGCTAAATGTGCTAAACATTTTAAAAGTTAGCAAAAGTGCTACCGGGAGCTAATCCTTAACAGTATGTCAGAGAAACCCAAAAGGCTTTGGGAAGAAACTAGCGGCAAAATTCAAACATTTTTGAACGATTGTCACTGATGATGTGAAGCAGCAGCTTCATGTAGTGCACACTACCAACGTAAAGGCTCTCCGGATCCCTTATTAAATATCTAAAAATAGGAGTTTGGGGTCAGAGTGAGACTGGAGGTCTCTGTCTGCTGCGCGGCGCTGCTCTGCCCTGTGTTTGGAGATGAGGGCAGATAACACAACAGAGCCTCTGAAAGTGGCACATGCTGCTGCAGCTGCTGCTGCTGCTGCTGCTGCTGCTGCCGCTGCTGCCGCTGCTGCTGCCGCCGCCAAAGTGGGTCACACTGAAACTTTTTGATCAGAGAATGACCATGGAAGCCACTCGTATTTCCTTCAACTATAAATGTTGAAAATATAATTACATTTCAGAGAATTATAGCCTACAACTCTCGAAAGTATGAAACACAATCAGCATTGTCATTGGTTGTGTTTCCAACGCAAATGTCCACAAAACTTTGTAAATATTTCACTAATGTTGAAAAACACAATTTCACAATTACTGTTTCCAATAAACAAGAAACGTAATTATAATAATTTTAAAAATTCCTCTGACTCCTTCCTGTTGTCTTCTTTGTCATTTCTGCCAGTAGCAACATTTAGTCGTTGATGCAGTTTTCAGAAATAAACCAATTTCCTTACAGCCAATAAAACTCTCATGCTAGCATAAAAACTTTACTTTTTTGTTTATTTTTGTAACTCCAACTTGCACAATTTTATGTAGCTACAAGATTGGACACAACTGAAAAAGATGTAAAAAAAGTACTGCCATCTACATGATCAAGTTTCCTTGATAATGTAAAAAAATCTATCAACCTGCCCCTTCTTCCACCAACTAAAACTAAAATATATGTTTTCTAGACAAACATAAAGATGAAAGAATCTTTATGTAATCTTTAGCTCTTGTTATTTCCAGATGATGTTCTGTGGGAGTTTTTCCTGAAATTTTAAGTTTTTTTTTAGCATTTATTATGTTTCATCCTCTGCTGTGATGGACTCGTGTGTGCAGCAGAACACACAACGTAGCAGGCATGTCAGTGTGTGTCAGTGAGCGCGCATCGGATGTGCCAGACGCTCAGGCTCAGTCAAGGAGTACAATCATGAACCAACAGGAAGGTTTGGTGTTGCTCTCTGCAAGGCTTTGACACAGAACATCAGCCGCCGCTGAACTCATGCATGAGCATTAAAGCTGTTACATAAACCCCCAAAAAACATTTAAAAGTGTCGTAGTTTGATTATGTAGCATCTTTTTTGTATATAATTGTGAAATATTCACTCATTGGCAACAAAAGGATTAATTAAACAGAAGGATGTTTTAAAGCGAGCGCTGATCAGAGCAGGAGGTTTTTCATGACGGCTCCTTTCACACATCGGACGCGTCAACACTGGCAACAGATCAGAAGCTGTGATGTTTCATTCCACACTGCAAAAACACAAAGTGCAACACCGGAAAATACAGCAAATAAAGGCCAGAAACTGAAACACTGCTGTTGGTGAAGAGTAAATCCTGAACTTCAACAATAAAATAATGTCACTTTTCATCTCGTTGTGTAAGAAACATCTGGAATAAACGTCCAGACTGGATTAAATACATTTTTTTCTAGAAAACATCTGAGCTAAATTTCAGAATTTCAGATTTTTCTGGGAAATCTTCTACATATTCACCTCAGAAATACTGAATCTTTCTAGAATTTTTTTTTTTTCTAGATATTTTTGACTTTCAGGATCAGAAATTTCTAAGATCTTTCTGGAATTTTTTTTTTTATAGATTAATCAAAATCATTTCTGAGTTTTTGTTTCTAAAACAAAATTTATCTTTGAAACTCAGAGAATTCATTTTTTTAAAATAAAATTTCTGAAATTAATCTCAAAAGTTTTCGTCTCGCTCAGACATCTTGTTTTTTTTTTTTAACATAAAACGTCTGAATTTAATCCCAAAATTTTACCATTTCATTGCAAATTATCATCTGTTCAAACTCTGAAATATTTCTAGAATATTTCTCCATTTTTGGGTGGAAATGTACTCCTCCTTTCTTCCATCTCCTGAACACTGAAACATGCTGAAAACCTCATCCTGTTGTTGGCTGGTGATCTGCATCCAGATGGAGGCTGTGGGCGCTATGACCCAGCGGAGAAGCTGCTCCTCAGAGAGAGAGAGAGAGAGAGAGAGAGAGAGAGAGAGAGAGAAGGTTGTGATCAGTTGCGCTTGTTTGATGTCAGAGTATAAAACGAGCCATCAGCTCGGATCTCCATTCAGCCACCAGGGGCCCGAGGAGCCACAACTCTGGAAAACATCTGGCCTTCATGCGGATCGACTGCGACTTCCTCCCAGATGTTCAAACATCCGGATCGATATTATTTATCCTCCATCATTTTCTGTCTCCTTCAGCGCGATCGCAGTTAGAAATTTACTTTGTGGATTAATATATATATATATATATATATATATATATATATATATATATATATATATATATATATATATATATATATATATATATATATATATATGTACAATAATAGTAATTAATTAATTAATTAATTAATTAATAATGGAAAAGATATATGGACTTCTGGTTCTACATTTTTCCAGCCGAACGCGAATAAAAAAGAAACAATGAAGACGAGTTGCTCTGTTTCTCTGACCGGATGGCAGCATCAGTGGCTGAAGTAAAAGTGGAAGAAGTGATGGAGCTTCTGGAACCGACGCAGCCGGTCAACGCCTCCAACGACAGCTTCGTTTCTCTCCTACCTGAGAGCGCGGAGAGCCTCGCCTATCAGGTCTCTCTGGCGGCCGTCCTGTCGGTCATCACGCTCGCCACCACGCTCTCCAACGCCTTCGTCATCGCAACCATTTCCCAATCGAAGAAGCTGCAAACTCCGGCGAACTTTCTGATCGCGTCCCTGGCGGTCACCGACCTGCTGGTGTCCATCCTGGTGATGCCCATCTGCGTCCTGTACACGGTCATCCACACCTGGACGCTCGGCCAGATCGTCTGCGACATCTGGCTCTCCTCCGACATCACCTGCTGCACCGCGTCCATCCTGCATCTGTGCGTAATTGCGCTGGATAGGTACTGGGCCATCACGGATGCGGTGGAGTACTCCAAAAAGCGCACGCCGGGGCGCGCGGCCGGGATGGTGGCCACGGCCTGGGTCATCGCCATCTCCATCTCCCTGCCGCCTCTCTTCTGGAGGCAGGTGAAGGCGGAGGAGCTGACCAGCTGCAGCGTCAACACGGACCACATCTTTTACACCATCTACTCCACCTTCGGGGCGTTTTACATCCCCACCCTGCTGCTCATCGTGCTGTACGGGAGGATTTACGTGGAGGCCCGGAAGCGCATTCTGAAACAGTCTCCAAAAAAGGTCGGGAAGAGACTGACCTCTGCGCACCTGGTCACCAACTCTCCCGGATCCGTGGCGTCCACGACTTCGCTGCAGTACGCGAGGCACGACACTCCGTCCAGCGACACCGGGTCGTCGACCAGCGAGAACCAGGTGAAAGTCACGGTGTCCGACGCGCTTCTGGAGAAAAAGCGCATCTCCGCGGCCAGGGAAAGAAAAGCGACCAAGACTCTGGGGATCATCCTCGGCGCGTACATCGTCTGCTGGCTTCCGTTTTTCATTTACACGCTGCTGGTGGCCACATGTGAGACATGTTTGAACCCCGAGCTGTTCGACTTCTTCACCTGGCTGGGATACCTGAACTCTCTGATTAACCCCATCATTTACACCATGTCCAACGAGGACTTCAAGAAGGCTTTCCAAAAGCTGGTGCGCTTCAGATGCTGCAGGTCCTGAACTGATCCTCCAAACTAAATGTTTGTTTTATGAAAAAATTCTTCCCATTTCGTCCTCAACTGTTTCCATTTCATACCTGTAAACTGACATGATGGACACCTTTACTTTTCAGAGTAATTCAATATTTTGATGATTCATGGAGATAAAACATCATCCAAAGAAGCTTCTGGTAATTCAATAAAAGTCTATAGGGCCAATCCAATTCTACTTATTCTGATTATTTGCTGGTTATTTCACCATTTTAGACCTCAATTGTTTTCTTTCTGGTACAGAGTTTATTTTGTTGTTGTTTATTACTGTGTAATGTTTGGAAATGCGTGAATGCAGTGAAAATACCTACAAGCAGGAAGTCACTTGAGGTCATGAGGGGTCATGATCTGTTTTATTTTATTTTAAATATCTGGAATAGCAAGAAAGAGGATTATAGGGGCACCATGAAGAGAAATCTGATTTTCTTAGAATTTTAACTTTTCTCAGGATTTAAATGTCAAATTTGGACCTTAATCTCATAATTCTTAGTTCAATCTAAAACATTTGACTTTAAAATTTTAGACACTTTTGTCAGAATTTTGATTTTCTTTCTCATAATTTTGAAATATTTCTCAGAATTCTGACACAGAATTTTGACTTTGATCTCAGAGTTCTGACTTTAACCTCAGAATTTAGATTTAGTCTGAAAATTCTCACTTTTTTTTAAAATTTTATGTGGAATTTAGAATTTTTTATAACAGAATTTTGACTTTTGGACTTCTGAGTAAAACTGTCAAAATTCTGAGATTTAAGTCAGATTTTATTTTTCTCTTTATAATCCTCTTCTGCGGAATGGAGAAGAATTGACAAGCGATTGACTTTTCATCACTTTGAATAATTAAAATAATGAACTATGGCCAAGAATAAACTCATTCCCAGTGGTTTAGGAACATGGATATGAAAATGATTATTGATAAATTTGAAATGGAAGAAGGAAAGGAGGAAATGGCAACAAGAGGATTCAATATGAGGGAAGGGATTGGAAAAAATGTCACATTATGACCCCTATGAAACTTCCTGCTGCCTTTATTGGAGTCATATTATCATATCTCCACAACACAGTAAATGTGTGCAACATAAAATAATTACTTTGTGGTTTGTGGATCAAAATGTGCAGCACATACCCAAGAAAGGACGAAATGGCAAAGGAGCCACTTTGCTGCTTATGAGGAATGGAGATAAAATGTGAATGACAAAGAGCAAAAATAAAACCCTTATAATTTACAGGCGCATAATAAAAAGTAGGATAAACTATTTTGATCTATCATGAATTGGAGCAAATTTTAAAGAAGAAAATGAAACTGAAAATGAAACTGAAATTTGCTTTTCTGTGCAGAAACGAGTCACTATTTTCATGTGTGACTGTGGATCAGCAGTTTCCTCCGATTATCAGCTCAGATCAGGAAGATTCTGTGACTTTTGCTTTTTCAGAAACATTTATTTAATTAAATGTTTCTGAACAATCAGTCTGTTCCTCCACACTAACAGGATTCATTGGGTCATGTGATCATCTAGTTTTTTAAATTGTGCTTTAAAAAATAGTGAGAACTCTCATGTTTTTTATTTATCAATCTCAACAAGGTGCACACATGTACATGCTGTTGGTTGAGCCAAATGAACATTTTATCTCACATATTGACCATTGATTGGATAAACCAAAAGGGAAAACTGATCGATTTTGGTATTTTTCAGATTGATTGATGCCTTTTCTGTGTTTTTTGGCTCAATGAAACAGATTTATTTTAATTAAATGTTCTAATAATGCTCAGTGTCTCAAGAAATGCATCAATCATTCAGCATCAATGCTGTTGATTGTTGCTGAATGATCATTTTATTTAAGATATTGACCCTGGATTGGCACTAATCACAGGTGAAACTGGTCAGTTTGATCTGTTTCAGACAGGTTGATGGTTTTAAACCTGACAACATCCTGTAAATGTCAACGTTAAAGTAATCCAACGTTTTCTGCTGTTCTGCTCCACTCAATGATCATCTGGTTAGAAAGTGGAGAATAATAACCAAACCAGACGCCTGCAGGCTGCAGCAGGAAAACATTCACATAAAATCGATGTCAAACAAAAAGAAAATACTTCGTCTGATATTCGCCAAGCTGAGTGCCATGATGACTTCATTTCTGCTGAACAAACATCCCGTTTCCCTGAGCATGTGTGAACCTGTGTGTAAAACCTTACAGCTGAAGGGAAGTGCAATAGAAAAAAATGTTTCTCTTTATTAAAAAACTAAATATTGTGGTGTAAATTAGTGAAATAAAAGCTTTTTAATGTCTGTAAATGAGAGATTTCTGCCCTCAGAATAATAAAAATGATGGCAAAATCATATTAAGCGACGTCTTGTGGCTCCAAGTGCTTTGGGAAAATATGAAGAATGAAAACAGGAGATTTCATTTTCATACTGTTTGGTTTCTCCACCATCTTCCAGTCCGTCTAATTTCTCTGCTCGTCTCCCTCCGGGAGGAGCACACATCTATTTGATCAGCAGCTGTCAGATATCACTGAGATATGATGGTGGGAAAAGCTCTTCTGCCCTCATAATGTCAGCAAATGCATAAACACACCCCTCCCCATGGGCTTCTGTTTGAGAATTTTAATATGCATGAAAGATGAGTATATTTGAACAAAGCTCTTCCTTAGAGAACCAGTCTCAGACAGAAAGGCTGGAAATGAAACAGCAGATGCAGAATTGGAAATTGTTCTGCAATAATCATCATAATGTGTTGAACAAGATTAATGATGAAAAATGTTCAGTTTTTAATGACGCATAACAAGTTTTTATTTAAAGACCGGATTAAAAATGCATCAAAACTAAGAAAAGATTTAAACATAGCAGAGACTGGAAAGAGAAAATCCAAACTATTTATGAATATCCATATGCAGAAGTAACTAAAGTTACAGAAAATACAGATTAAAATCTTACTGAGTAATTTTAGTCTAGTTTTTATAAGACAAAAGTAACTTTTCAGAAAATGCATAAGAACTTTTTTTTTAACTCAATAATGAAAAGGTTCTGGTGAAATAATCTGGCAGTGAATCTTTTAATCAATATTAAGGGATTATTTATTAAAATAAGCTCTCATTTCTTGTTGATACGTTACTGGTAAGTTAGTTTTGTTTTATTTCAAGTGCTAAGCTATTTTCATGAGAAACGAGACAAGATTCTTGTCCTGAAATAATTGTTTGTGTTGTTGCAGGAAACAGTTGATGTTCTCGTGTTTAACAAGGTTCATGGTGCAAAATGTTCAGTTTTTATGAAATAAAACAAGTTATTATTTAAAGAACAGGTTGAGAATGCAGCAAAGTGAAGAAGAGATCAACATAAAACAGAAACTGAACAGAGAAAATCCTCACTTAATGTTTCCCTTAATCAGCTATTTATAAATGTCGATGGGCAGAAGTAACTAAATTTACAGAAAATGTACCAAAAATGAAAGTGCACCTTCTCCAAATGTTTAAACTTGATCAGTTTCATTTATAACAGGTTTTTATTGGCAATTCTTCCACTGACGTTAAAAAGTATTTGCTTCTTTTGTTTTTGCTTTTTTGTCAAACTGAAATGTTTCAGATCAAAAATTATTTTAGTATTGAAGATACAAAAGAAATTCTAACATTTTTTCCATGTTCTGACAGAACCAGCACTTTTTCATCAATATGAAAGAAGATTTTACATCTTCATGAAAAGTTAGTTTTGTATCAGATAAAAATGACTTGTTCAGATTTTGAGCTTTTGCAGTGCAGCCATCTGTAGCACCAGAGTTCAATCGGCCAGAATGGGACTCCATACGTCAGGTGTTTGGAGAAAATATCCAACTTTGTTAAACAAAATGAGAACTTGTAAATATGTGTATTTTCAGAAATGATACCTTTGCTGTTCAGTCGTGCAGCAGTGGGACGATTTTCCAGCGCATGAGTCACCTGGAGGAAACCGTATCACTTTTTATGCTCAGTGAAGGGTTTGTGATTTACTGAATGACTCATGCGCAGCAGCTGCACAGCACATTATCTGATTATTCAAACAATTGCATTGTGCAATAATCATATCGTTTTGTTTATTTATTTCGATCATCTGACTGAAGGACAGCGCTTACCGAGGCCAAACACATTGATGACGAAGCTGTAAAATATGAATTTATTGCATGTAGTTTGGTTAGCAGCTTTATTGTTTCACCCTTTCTGATTAGAGAAGGTTTAAAACATTCATCACCTGAGAAATGGAGGCCACCTGCTCTTAATGACGAACCAGGCCGGGCGATCACAGCTGACCTTGGTGGTTAGAAAACGCGGTAAGCAATTTATTAGACGGCATTGGAGAGAACGGCTGCAAAACAATGAAACGCCACGTCTGATTATAACTTTCAGTAATCTTTTATCTAACAGCATCGAACTTCATAGATTCCTGACAGAAATGTACATTTTAAATCAATCCTCAACCTTTCAGATGATCAACATCTTTATTGCAAACATATAGCTGCCCTCATAGATTAAAGTTTACATAATTAATATGATTCTAATGGCAATCTATTGGTGGGATACCGGTGAAGGTGAAGATAGTGAGTGGCTCGTTTATAGCCACAGACAGCTCAGGCACTTCCTGCATTTTATCACTTGAGTGTGTTAAAGCCTAACCTTCACTTGTGTGTGTTATTTTCTTTTCTTACAGCATCTCAGCGGCCATATAGTGTTTAAAGGTTCACAGCACTTTGCATTAGTTTCTCCTCCAGCTCACCTACACGTCTAATAATACACTGCTCCGTTCAACAACAGGAACTCTCCACCACAACTGGCTCAGTACAACAATATCTCGCCTTGCAAAAGGAGTTATTGGATTTTTTTCTGCGTTTGCTCACCTTGAAACCACAAACTTCAATCTGTTTCAGTGGGAATTTATGATTGAAAAGCAAAAAGAAAACGACACACATGTTTTAAAATAATTCAACAGCAGAAAATCTGAAAAACGTGTTTTCCGTTTGTTTCTGTCCTCCTGAATAACATTTTGTAGAAATGGCTTCTGCTGCTGCTGCAGCTGCAGGTCTTCAAGCTGCTGCTGTCATTTCCATATCAGGGAATCATCATGCATCATGGGGAAGTGCCGCATTCCCATTATTTGCAGTGTTAGTCCGCCAATAATTTAGTTCTATTTTGGTTTCATCTCAGCAGAGAATCTTCTTCCATTTGTTTGTTTCCTATTTGACTCGTGAAAAACTGGAAACAGGATTTATTTTGACTTTCTGTAGGTGATAAATTTAACATGGCGTCACAGCGGGGGGTGTAGATTTACACCCCAATCACCAAAATATGTATTTAACTTTGAGACTAAATATTTAGTTAAATATTTAATTTGAAAGCCAAATATTTAGCTTCCAAACTAAATAAACTAAACATTTAAGAAGTTCAGAAAAAACAAACTAAATATTTACTAATTATTCATTTTAAATTAAATGTTTAGTTTACCAATTAAACATTTAGCTCAGATATAAACATTTAGTTGGGAAATAAATATTTAGTTTGTTAACTAAAATTTTGTAAACTAAATAAAAATTTTAGTTCACGGACTAGTTCAGACTTTTAGTTAGGAACTAAATATTTATCTTGCACAATTAATACTTAATTCACATGCTAAATATTTTGTTTATAACCGAATAAACTAAGAATTTATGAATATTTAATTCAATGCTAAATATTTTATTTAGAAACTAAGTATGTAGTTTTAAAATTAAATATTTAATTCAGAAAAAATTGTTATCTCAGACTTAAATGTTTAATTAAGAAGCTAATATTTTCTTTGCAAACTAAACATTTAGCTTGTGAATTAAATATTTAGTTTGGAAGTCTGATATTTCTAAATGTATGAATTTTTGGTGAAAATATGACGTTAAAAATAAAGCGCCCATTTTTTTCCTCTGATGGACTAAATAGAGAAAAGTGTTGCTGTTGGTATTTTTGCAGCTGTCCAGACTGGAAACAGACGAACCACAAAACAAACTAACAATCCGATGTGCAATGGGAACAAAAACTGTTGTTTTCTGCTGACATTTGAGCTCAAAGGTCAGACCCACTGAACTTTATGTGTCCGTTGGGAGGCAGACATTAACAGGAGCGATTGTTGTTCTCCATTAGCTTCACCTTTTCATTGCCTTAATTACCTCAATCTGTGCTTTTTATTAGAAATCGGGCCCTGAAGGTTTCCTAACCCTGTTGTTTGAAGTTTTGAGTCGACCAGCTGCCATCGTCTTCACCACGATTCATGCTAACAACTCTAACCCAAGAAACCTCAGATCAATGAGCAGAATAACGGCAAACATATTGACTTTATATCTGCTCTCCCAAAGCCCTGCGAGAGATCGGCCGGGCCCAGAAGGACCCGACTGGAACTGCCTCAGTTAGTTAACGGGAAGCAGGTCAGTGGAGGATCCGTCGACTTCACAACCTGCAACATCTCGACTGGCAGAAAACACAACAGTTTGTTGCTTTTTGTTTGGTTGAAAAATCAAAGGTTTTTAAATTGGAAACAAGCAAAATAGCAGACAAGTTAGGAGACCAGTTCTACTCATGTTATTACGACTTTATTCTCAGTTTGGAGACCCTTTCTTCTCATGTTATTATGAATTTATTCTCATGTTATTACGACTTTATTCTCACGTTATTACGACTTTATTCTCATATGATTACAAATGTATTCTTTAATTATTGTGACTTCATTCTAATATTATTATGAATTTATTCTCATTTTATTCCAACTTCATTTTCATATTCTTGAATTAATACAACTTTATTGTGTTATTGTTATGACTACATTCTTGTAAAATTATGACTTTGTTCTCTTATTATTGAGACTTTATGTATTATTACAATTTTATTCTCTTTCTGTTACTTTATTCTTGGTATAATTATGACTATATAAGATTTTATTCTCATATTAATACAACTTTACTGTTATTTTTACAACTTTATCCTCATATTATGTTTTTATTCTCCAATTTATTGTGATATTATTCAGACTTTACTCTGTAATAATTACAACTTCATTCTCTCCTTACTTTATTCTCACATTAATGCAACTTTTAGTGCATTAATAGTGCATTTAGAGGGAGATAACAGCTGAAGAAAGAGAAAAAGAGCCAAAGTGAATATGATAAAAGCACTTTTTAAGTCCTCAAATTATAATATCTGGCTCTTTTTCCTTTTGGGGAATCAGACAGCAAAGCAGGGAGGCTTCAGAAATGTTCTTAGACTCTCAGCTCCATTAAACCTTTATAGAAATTGAGGCGCCAGCCGAACCAAACAACGTCCACCCCCTCCACCTCCAAATTATAGCCATCATCACAGAGCGAGGAGGAGGAGGATGCAGACGAGTTTATTTACTGAGCGTGCTGCTTTCCACTTTCAGCTGCTTATCCAGGTCACCTTCCTCTCCTTTCAAGACACAGACAAGTTTTCAGCAGATGCCAAACCATCTGAGGATGAAGTAAATAGTGAAAATGAACATTTTAAGGCCTGTTTTGGTTGTTTCTTCAACTAAACACATTTAATGTCTCAGAAGTAATTGGTTTGACATGATTTTAGCATGTTGTCCATGTAATCCCCTCAATGAATTGTTGCAGGCCTGTGACGTGACGGTGGGAAACCCGATTGAATTGATTTGGTTCTTTTCTAATCTCGCAGGTGGAGGTTTCGCTCTGCTTGTCTCAGCTTTGGTCGGGTTATAAAGAGAAAAAGCTAAGTTTAATCTGAGGCTATTTTCATAAAACTGAGCTCTCTTTGTGGAAAATTACTATGCTAGGATGGATTTGAAATGATTGACAGGTTTCATTTTATTATCTTGATGTTTCCATGAAGAAAAAGGTGAATAAAGGTCAGAACTTAAAATTCAGCAGAGCAGAGTCTCTTTAAACTAAAAAGGGGCAATCTGGTCTTTGGAGAGCCTCAGCAGCTCATTTTCAGGTTTTAAAATTCTCGTTTTAAACGTTTTTGTACTTCAGTTTGGGTCTCAACTGCTTCTAAAAACTGTTTGTTTCCCTCCATGAACTTAAAACCTCTCATCCAGCAGGATTTTGGCAATAAGTTAATATTTTTTGGTGTATAGAAAATGAGCTGTTTCAAAAATTTTTGGAATGTAATCAGACTTTTACCTAGTAACCCCAGCAAAGCTTGGCCTGTTGCCTAGCAACCAATGCCAAAAATGAAACTAAACATTTTTGCAATTCATATTATTTAAAAATTCTTCAAAGATTCATTGTAGATTTATTGCTTCATGCGCTGTGCAATGGCTGCTGGAAAAGTGTTTTGTTGTTGATGGGATTTTATTTTGCTGTTTTATAGACATATCAAAGTTTATTAATGCTATTAATGTTAATCTGTCAATCTTTAATGCAGCATGTTATGAAAAATGTTGCCCTTTATGTTACGAAAAGACAATCAGCTTGTTTGATAAGGAAAAATGGCGGCCAATCATTTCATTCAGAAACCACTCGCTGCATCCTTGTTCATTGAGCAGAAGGCTCTACTTCTGCTTTTCAAAGACGTGCTGTTAAATAATTGCACGTCTGTTTGCAGCCATTTTCAGGTGCGAGTGTAAATGTTGGCCAGGAGCAACTTATTTGGATTTAAAGTGACAAGACGCCCTAAAACAGCTGGAAATAGACAGAACTGAGCAGAAAATCTTATTATTTAAGAATAATTTTTTTTTGCAAAAAACTATGTAAACATGTTTTGTTTCACCCACATTCTGATTGATTCAAGGAAGCATAATAGATCATCTTTAAAATCTGACCTACTTCATATAAAAGGAAGCCCAAAATCAGTAGGAATAGGAATACAAATCGGCAATTATATGGCAATCTTAGATAAATCTATGCTGCTGCGTTACATAAATTGATTGGCAGGTCAGTTTCTAAATTTAAGTCATGTTCTCATGAATGCCTCTTTTCACTTTTGCCACAGTTTAAATGTGTCAGAGGTTTTCATGCTGCCTCCATCATGCTGCTGTAAACAGGTGGGGATTACCAGCAGGGCAGGAAAGCATCCCTGATGTTCAGTCGGTTGACCTGACCTCCTTCTCCTGTTTGTTCCCCACCATATGCAGCATCTTTCTTCCAAGTTTGTTTCTTCACTTCTTCCTTTCATGTCTGTTTATCATGCTCCTTTCCCTTCCTTTCCCATGTCGTCCTTCCCCTGCTGTCTGTCCTGAGCATCCATCTTTTCCAAGGGGATGATATGAGACAAGTCTGCAGAGAACATGATAATCTGCTGCTTTTTGGCTGGAAACAGGAGTTTCAGATGTTTTTTCCTTGTTCCAGACTTTTTATTTTCCCCTGAGCTCAGACTGCTGGAGGCAGCCTGCTGGGTGTCCGCGCAGCACCTCGCCTGGGAAACAAACACAGGACGGATCATGCTTTCTCTGCAAAAACACAAAACAAAATCTTTTTGGTTACATTTCTAGTGCAAACATCTCAGTACATTTAAAATAAGACAAAAACTAACTCACAAGCAAATTTTCAACAGCTGTATGGGGCAGATTTTAGTCAATAATTCCTTAATATTGATGGAAAATTTTAGCTCCACTGGCAGGTTTTTTAATTTATAACTAGACATTTTTCCCATAAGTGAAATAATCTGCCAGTTGAACTAATAGTTTTCATTCATATTAAGGAAATACTGTAAAATATTTACACTGGAAATTAGACTAAGAATACTTGGTAATATTTTTGGTTTTTGCAGTGTAGCTTCATTTGGTTCAAATTCACTAATGAAATACTGTGTTGTTGCATTTTAGGCAATAAAATGTACATTTTCTTAATTAAAAAAGGAATTTAATAATTTTGTATTTGCATCTTTTAATGAAATTGCTTCAATGAAAAATCTGGAGAATGTTGTATTTTTTAATCTGATTAATCCAATCAGAATAATCAACCACTGAAGTAGTTGTTGTAGCCCTAAATTTTACAGTGCTCACAGAATAATTTTATTTATCGAAAAGTCACTTTATTTTTCCAAAACTCTAAATTTGTCCTGTTCCCAGTGTATTTTGCTAATATCTTTGGCAATAAGATGTTTATTTCTGGATGCTTATTGATGTAAACATGCAGAACTTATATTTCTAGCAAACAGCATCGATCTGAAGTTTGACCAGGAACATTGACCATGCTGCCCTCTGTTGGTGTTTTCATAATCTGGGTCAACATGATGACAAATGATCAACATGAGCAAATCCCAGAAAAAAACCTGAGATGCTCCTGAGAATGTTAAAAAAGCAACAAAAGCAGAAGGTGAAATAAAACCATAAATGGATAAATGGATAAATTGATTGTTTCTGGATTTGTTTTTGGGTTGGTTTATGATTCTTCTGGCCAAATTTCATCATAAAAACTATAAATTCAGTAAATAATGTTCAATTACAAAAACTGAACATTTTGAATATTTATTAATTCTTTTTAATTAGAAAATGTGGGACTAGGGTTACAATGCTGTGAAAAAGTACATTTTTGTTGTGTTTTGTACTTAAACGTTTCAGATCAGCTGCCATCAGTAATTTGTTTCTGCTGGAAATGAGTTTTGATTTTTAGATATGTGGGTTTTTTGGTTTGTGGTTTTTGTCTTATTTATGTTATTTGCAATTTTTATTTCTTCCTGGGAGGTTATTATGGTGAATAGTTTATCTAGGTTATTTCTGTTTGCTCTGTTTCTGTTTTGTTTTTATGCCTTTTCACATTTTGTTTAATTCCTTCTCATTAGGTTTAGTTTTGCTGGTTTATGTCGAGTTTTATAGCTTGTCCTTAAGCCTACATTGATTTTATTTTTCTCAATTTATGTTTTTTCTGTCATGTTCCTCTAGTGTTGTCTTGGTTTTCTTTTCGTTATCATCCTTATTAGAGTCATTGTTGTTTTGTGTCATATGTTTATTTCCTTAGTGTTAAGCTTTGTGTGCTTTTCTATTCATTTTCTTAGATTATCTGAATGCATTTCATCCACTCTTCCTTGCGAAATTATTTTAATTCAGCCACACTGAAGGATTTTCTGTTTAAATCAATTTAACATGTGAAGCATCTCAGTCAGGCTTGTCCCAGACTTTGAAAAACCTGCATATTATATTTCTTTTTCTGAACCATTCAGAAGTAGATCTCTGTTATGTATTGCATAATTGTCCAGCTCCACAACTGTGCTTGAATTTAGGATTAAAAAGATTGCCAGACATTGTTGTTTAGGATTTTCATTTATATAAAATGGTTTTGATTAGGGATGCAATCGATTAATTGACTTATTGTTAATTAATACTAATTGTTGGTTAATAGTAACCGACAATTTATTTTATTTCATAAAATAATGTAGTTTTATTCTATTTAAATTTGATAAAACGTCCAGTAAGAAAGTCTTTTAGTGTTGCAGTTTGGCCTCCATCCAGCAGAGGGCGCGGCAAGCCATTTAAGCAGAGCCGTCGATAGAAACAAAGATGGCGGCTAAAACAGAACCGTAAAGAGAAGCGGTCAAATCAGAGTTCAATGTTGGAGGTAAAAGAAACTTTATGCTTCTTTGTTTTGAAATATAAACACTCGACAGACTCATCAAGTTTCAAATGAATAATCAACCGAGAAACTTCTCACTTAAAAATCACGGATTTGCTACGAAGGCGAGAAAAAGCAGAACAGAGAAAGATTATAGATGATGCGATGCTAATTTAGAAAATTTCTGGTCATTTTAAAGAACCACCATTTTATTTCTGTTCTTAGGTTAAAACTAAGAAAAATATAAAACATCTACAAAAACAGGATTGATGCATTTTCTTCTATTGGATGTTGAAGTTTGTGGGAAATGCTAAAAAACAAAAAGAAAACCTAAAAACACTTAGTTTACATGAAAAAAAAAATGTTTGTGATTCTTGTATCCTTCTGTTGTGGAAATTCAATGTGAGATTAATTTTGTGCAAAACAAACAAAAAAACTAAAATCTGCATATTGTAAAGATTTAACTATATATATTTATAAATTGTTTCCCAAATATTAAGATCCATTGCTGAAGCTCCAAAGAGCCTCTTAGCCAATAGTTTATACTTTACTTTACAGCTGGTAATCTTTAGGAAACAAGGCTCACTTTAAAACCCCTGCAGGATTCAGAAATCCTCTGTTAACAGAGTTAAAACCCAGCTTCATGACTCAGCTCAGCATGTTGTTGAGGTTAAATATGCTCTCTGACCAAAGGATATTCAGGCTGTTTGTGCAGGCCCTGATCTGCATAATAGGTTATGCAACCTGTGCTGCTGGTGCCAAGTTGGAGGATGATGTGAGCAAAAGGCACTTAGCACACTGACAGTGACACTTTTGCTGCTCAAGGTCTGTTAGATCACAGCGATAATCAGCCCTGAGTGGATATTCCCAAAGACGTGTAAGTGGTGTTTGACGGCTAACGTGACTCAAATTTTAGACGGCTAACCTGACGCCTGCATGTCCTCTGCTCTCCAGAGCCTGGAAGGAAATAGTTTGGTAAAGATAACACTTTTAAATCTCTTAGCAAGATGTTTTTAATTCTTGTTTTTTTTTTCTTTGAATCTCCAACGATAAACAGAGTAGCAACTCATATAGTTTAACGGTGAATTTTAGGTCATTTTAATGGAGTCAGCAGCTCATAAAATGTAACATTAAAATCTAATTATACTTATAGACAAACAGAAAGAAACACATAGTTGTTGTCTAATTTTCACAAATATTTAAAACCAATCTTGAACTGAATTGTTAAATTTATTCCTAATGTTAACCTTCAAACTGCTAACTTAAAGCTTAGCGGAGACGTGATGTGTGACTCCGACTGTAATCCTGGAGGATTGAGGTCATAAACTGGTCAGGTTTACTGGAACAGTTGGGCTCCACCATAAAGGACACAGAGGGCTTTTTAAATCTCCTTGCATTTACGGTTCAACTGCACTGCAAAAACAGAAAATCTTACCAGATTGTTTCGTCTCGTTCATAATGGAGAAATCTTAGTAAACTCAGAATAAAACAAAGCCAGTTTATAGGCAATTTTTCAGCAAGATATAGGAGCTTATTTTAATTTCTTCTTGTTGAAAAAGAAATTGTTTCATTGATAGATTTTTTTTCAATTAAGCAAATACATTTTTCCATGTCAGAACTGAAATAATCTGCCAGTGGATGTAATACATTTCTGTCAATATTACAGAGTTATTGACTTAAAAAAGCTCCAATATACTGGTAAAAAAAGCTTCTTGTTGTTTAATCCAAATGTACTAATAGATTTGCACAAGAAACAAGACCAAAACTACCTGATATGATGTTTTATTTTTGCAGTGTAGAAACATAATGCATTTCATAGTTTTCCTTTTCTTGCCTTTCCTTCCATGCAGCCTCCAGGCAGGTAATGCTGCGTTGATTTGCCTCACCTGTTCAAATCCATGCAGCATTTTGGAAAAAGCTGAAGAAAACGTTACGGATTTATAAAATGACTGAAGTTGTAATTAAGCTTCTGCTTCTGCGTGGAAACACCAAGTTTGTTGAAAAGACAGAGGAGGGTCCAGAAGGTAACTAACAGGATGAGCCACGTGGCCCAGCAGGGATTACAGGCAGCGGCAACAAGAAGGTAAAGAGATTAGACCGAAAACACAGCCTGCTTTTTTAACCTCGTCACTGTTGGCACGCTGGCAGCAGAAGGAAACCCCAGACCCAAACTTCTCTTCGTTCCCGGACTCCCGTCCTCCTCCCTCACTGCCTCATGCTCCTCCATGCAGCCAGTTCTGCAGCCGGACCAGCAGCTGCAGTCTGCCTGATGGGAAACGCCGCCGCCTCCTGATGGACTTGGCATCTAGAGATTCTGGATTCTTCTTGTTTGACACCTTTTCTTCACACATGAGCACTTTGGAAGTGATAGAGACATAATTCAGCCCATCATGCTGTTAAAGTCAGGAGTATTTCTCACCTTGTGTCTGTTTACCCTTCAGGCGAGTCGAATCAAAGGTAAGTAGAAAGACAGAAACTCTGGCTCTGCAAAAACAAAGTATTTTTCTCTAGTTTCTCACTCTAATATCTTACTGCACTTAAAATAAGACAAAACTAATTTACGAGTAACTTTTCAGCAACGAGCGACTCATAAGTTAATAGTTGAAGTTAATAATTCCTTAATATTGATGAAAATGTTCTTGTTCAACTGGCAGATTATTTCAGTTATGGGAAAAAATGTCTTGTTTTCTATATTTTTAACTTGTCTTGAGAAGGTTTTGCAGCGTTTAATCATTTTATTTTACTATTAATGCTTCATTTACTTAACTGAGTCACATTTGACTCTTAATTATCCAGAATTGTCAAACTCAACATAAACTTTTCCCACACTGCAAAAAGCATCTTACAAAGTATTTTTAGTGTAATTTCTACTGCAAATCTCTTAATACACTTCAAATAAGATAAAACTTACTTATAAGTAACTTTTCTGGCACATATAGGAGCTTGTATGAAGTCAATAAATCCTTGATATTGATAAAAAAAAGTGATCACTTTATTGAGACATTTTCTCCATATTCTAAGTTTAAACAGTAAAATGAGTTTTTTATTTTTTTTTTATCAATACAAAATAAACATTGACTGAAAAAAAAGTTTTTGTCTTAAATAGTCAAAACCAAAGTATTTGAACCAGAAACAGGAGAGAAATAGTTGGAGAGATTCAGAGTTTTTTGCAGTGCAGTTGGATGCGTTTCGCATGCGGTTGAATGAAAGCCCAATTCAGGCGCGTTTGTGTCAATAAAGTAGCAGGTAAACATCACAAGTCCAAAATGTCAGCTCCATCTTAGGGAGATATTAGATTTTTGGCTGTGAAGCAAATGTCAAACAGCTCGCAATCAGTTTTTAAGGTCATGAACGTTTTCCGTCAATCAGCCTGACATCTGAGAGTTGTTCACCAGGATGGAGAGTTTTAGCAGAGCAGAATGTTTTCCGTTTGTCTCGCTCGGTACGATGTGCCCCGGGGTGAGCTCATTATCCGAAAGCAAACAAAAGCCATTTTGTTCTCACTGTTGCAGGACGCTAATCTTTTCTGGCTTGTAATTCTCCAGTGGGGCCTTTTTCAGGCGATAATGTCCAGTCGCTAACAGTCCGTCGTCCTCCTGCCGCTGCATGTGTGCGACAGCTCAGGGAGACCAGCAGGAGTCCTGGTGCTTTCTGAAAACTGATTTGTTGAAGGGACTCAGCTGACCGACTCTTAGCAGGTGGAAATTGTCTTTAAGGTGACCAATTATGCTTCCTGGAACAGGTTAGGATCCTCTATGGATTTCACAAAACATGTTCGATACATTTTTTTCACAAAATCGTTCTTGGATAATGAGATTTTAGTTTGCACACTTCTGCCTGTTTTGAGCTCCTTTCAGAATAAGTTGTCTTAGGGCCTCTTGTCACTTTACATTTTTGTAATTATACAACCATACATCTCTGAAAAGCAGAAGTAGAGCCTCCTGCACAACCAACAGGAATGCAGCGAGTGGTTTCTGGATAGTAAGTAAAACATTTTACCACTGGTTTTACAGTGATAAAAGCAGCTGACCAAACGTGCTGGAGCTCAGTGTGGGTTGCTAGGCAACAGGACTGGGCTTCCCTGGGGTTGCTAGGTGAGGGACAGTGGTTGCTGCCTTGATGTGTTTCATTCCACAGGTTTTTGGAACGACTCATTTTCCACGTACCAAAAAACATGAACTTCCTACCTAAAACACGGGGGATATTTTTTTATTTTAGCTCTTGGGCTGTTTTCAGAACAGCAGGAGAAACCGGAGGGAAGTAAAACGGAGGTGCACATTTTGTAAAATACATCTGCAGCCAATCAATAAATATTAGTTTTCTATGAATCTACAGATTCATAGATCGCATAAATCGCAAAAATGTATGCATTTTTTTTTTTGTTAAACCTAAAGTTTTTGTCTTTAAAACGGATATCTAGAAAAACTCTTGTAATTTTGTTTTAGTGTTTGGGTTTTATTAGGACAAATTGTTAAAAATATTTTTTTTACATTAAAGTCAAAGTTAAGGAATCAAAATATTCTTTCCTCACAAACCGACATGGAGAATCACAGACAAAACAAAATAAATGTGTAACATAAATAAAACATATGTATAAAATCTTTCTTCTATTACTGAAAAGTTAAAAGTGAAAGCTGGTTCAGGAGGGTTGATGCACCCAAAATAATTTCTTTTTATTAGCTTAGAGAAAAGGCTGATATGATGAACTCCAGAAATACCCCGCCTGAGCAGAATTTAATTGAAGAGACAGAGAATCTAATTTAATTCAGTTCATTTTATTGGTATCTCCTGAAGCAGTTAGATTCAGTTTATCACGGTTGATATAAAGCGTTTCCCATCAGAGGAAGCCCAGCCGACTGCATGATTCACAGAGCTTCAGCAATCCCTCCTCCTGAGCAAGCACGCGGCGACAGTGGATTGCATTAAGCCACTAAACAGCTTTTCATTTGATAGAAAATAGAGGTGCAGCAAAAAATTATCAAATCACAATTCCTGGTGCTGGGGATTCTCAATTGATTCAAAATTAATTTTAAAACACCTTTAAATTGTTGGATTACTGCATAGAACTCAGCCTTTGAATAATTATTTTATATTTTTATTTAAGTAAAAACCAGGCAGCTAAGCTAATACTGGTAGCTTAGGTTACAGATGTTCATGCACAAAACTATTTTTGTTTAAATATAAAATGTCTGTAACCTTTATTGAACAGTTTTAAATGAATTGTTCTGGTTGTTTAGGTCTCCCTGTCAGTCTCACATGCAAAAACACAAAATCTTACCAAGTATTTTTGGTTTAGTTTCCAGTCCCTGTGCTCTCAAAATAAGACAAAACTAACTTACAAAGAACTTTCCAGCAAGATGGTAGAGTTTGTTTTAAGTCAGTAATAACTTGAAACTGCAGAAAAAGTCAGATTTTATTTTCAAAATAATCTGCAAATGGAACTAGAACTTTTTCATAATTAGGAATTATTGTCTTAAACAAGATCCTGCGTGTTGCTGAAAAGTCAGTTCTGTTAGTTTTGTCTTATTTTAAGTGTTTTAAGTTATTTACTACACTTAAAAGTGAAAAATGTTTTTTTTTTTTCAATTCTTTTTGAAATCCAGCATCTTAATCTGCCATGACAGCTGTAATTATATAATCTGCAGTCACTCAGTCCTTTGGTTCGTCTCTCAGTGTCCTAATCCAGGAGCGATGATGGTAGTTTGTTGTTTGGGTGCAGTGACCTCCTGTCTGTGTTTTGGGGCTCATGAATCCTGGCTTATTGTCTTAAGAAGTCCGGGAAGATTTGCCAGCTGGCGTCACAATCAGGCCTTTCTTCTAAAATGATTCACCAAGGCGGCCGGCCCACACATTTAGGATCGTCACGCTGGCTTTTGTTACGCTGCAGAATAAATACTCTGTGCAACAACAGAAGTTCTGCCAGAGATTCTCAAGGTGAACAAAATAGCTTTTCTTATTTTTAGGTGATTTAATCTGTAACTCAGGCTTCTTGATGTGAAGCATCTCTCTGACAATCAGCTCTTGATTTGAGACGCTGCTTTCATTTTCCTTCTTCCTCTGTTTCCCCAGAAATCACAAAATATTTCAGTCCAGTTATTAGTGCAAATACTCAGAAATGTGGCGAAACTCACTTACAAGTAACTTTTCAGCAAGATATTGGAGATTGCTTTATATAAATAATTTAATACTCAGTACGAGTTCCACTGAGATTATTTCACGTGTTACAAGACATCAAATAAACATAAATAAAGAATAATTGGTTTATTTTGACTTTTGGTTTGTTACTGCACCTTTTATTCACGTCTTTGGTGTTTTTCTCTGTCAGGTTTGTTGGTTTCTTTGTTTATTTGAAATGCTTTGGTTGTAACATGTGTTATAAATATGTAAAGCACATTTTAAAACACTGATGGGACGTAAAACGAAAATCAGACGACAAACAAAAAATGAAAACCACAGAAAGGCACAAAATGTAATTGTCTAAAAATGGTGTCAGAAAAATAGCATTAAAAATATTTTTGCTGCAGAATTTTGACAGAAATGCCAAAAGAGCCAAGTAGTAACTGTTCTTTCACCTCAAGACAAAGTGTTACATTTTTTATTTTATTTATTTTTTGCACTTTTTTTCAAAACTTCTTCCAACCAAAAACCACCAACTCCAAACTTTCCATGCGTAAAAGTTTTTAAATGACTTTGCACCTGAAATCAAACACTCAGAGGATTTCTGTGTGGCAAAATAAACCAGCATATGTTTCATTGCAAATGTTAAAATCTGTTTAAACACATTCACAGAGGAAGCAGCAGAGAGCAGATCTGCTCTGCAAACGTCATAAGTCACTTTGTTGGATTAACTCCGGAGCAAATTAAATACTCCTGACAGATAGAGCTTTGGCTGACGCTGAGGCCAAAGGTTAATGTTTTAATACTCACTCCTGTAATTTAAACTTTTAGTTTCAACTTAATTTAGCTTACTGACGTAAATAAACTTTTTTTTCCAACTTGATGGAAAGACAAAGAGGCAAAAGCAGCTTTAAGGTTAGTGTTTATGTGGTGAAACTCGGCAACATGTCACCGGAAGATTTGACCGTAAGGAGACGTTGGGATGAGTCTGTCTGAAAAACAGCCAGGAGCTCCGGAGGAACTCAGTGTTCCAGCATTTTTCCTTTTTTCTGGAAGTTTGTTCCAGATTAGAAGCCGTTTCTCCATGTTTGGTTCTGGTTCTGGTTCTGGTGATGCAGACCAGAACCAGAAGTCCTGACAGGTCTGGAATAGTTTAGTGTCGTTTTCTGGCCGATTTCCTGGTCCAGTTTGTCGCTCACTGCAAAAATCTAAATCCAAACATACTTTATTTATCCCAAAGGGAAACTAAATGTAGCTCATTAATTCAGAGAGTTTTTGAAGTTGTGATGTCTGCAGGCAGTGGCTGATTTTTAGACCTGTGCCGACGTAAATAAGGATTATTTTAAATGAAATAATATGGCAGTGCTTTTCATTATTATTAAGGAATTATTGGCTGAATATAAGCTCCTACATATTAGTGAGAAGTTAGTGAGTAAGTCAGTTTTGACCTGTTTCAAGTGAACAAGATATTTGCAAAAGAAACTAAACCATAAATACTTGGTAAGATTTTGTGTTTTTGCAGTGAACCGAATAAGACTTTTTAGACTACTAAAGCATTTTATTTCTCTTTTTAGTATTAAAATTAAAGATAATTGTTTTTGTTTTTTTTAAAAGCTCATTGGCTCCAAAGTAATGAGAAGAAAAACAGATCTGAGAACAAGTTCCTGGTACTTTTAGTTTCATTCTTTTTGGAAATTCAATGCAAAATACTGCCTTTGTTATAAAATAATGCTAATTGATTCTGCTTAATTTTTGGCTAAGGTTATAAGGAGCAGGTATGGAAGGTCAAAAGATCACAACAACAATAACAAATCTCCATTCAAGTGCATAAAATAATACCAAAAATGTTCCCAGAAAGACTTTACTTTGTAATTCCACCAATTATCCTCAAATAACTGACAAATTAACAACTGTTTGCTGTAATTATCCAGTTTAGTTGAAACATTCCTCTTTTGTCTCTCCTCCTGCAGAACTGGATGACATAAACTTTTCCGGGCTCAGAGACGTGAAGTACCGGCATTTTCTGGAAGCTCCCCGACCCATGAGGCATGCGACCAACGTCCGATCCGAGCAGGACGGACAGCGGGTGAAGAGGTCCGCCGTCCACACCACAGGCGTCAAAGTGTGTCCCCAGGAGACGATGAACACCGTCATCGGCAGCCACCGGGCCTACTACAAACTCAGAGGTAGAGCCGCTTTTTATACAGAATCAAGACCCTGGCTGCTCAAGGAAAAACAAGATGCTGAGGATGAAATTCAGCAGAGGCACTTGGATCATTTACGAAACGCACAAACATCCTCCAACATGCGCTGTGGGTGTTTTAGGGGAATGAAACGGGGATGCGATGGTCGCAAATGGCTTGTTATCAAAGTCATCCCAGCAGCTGCTGCAGCGTGTCATTTTAACGTGACACAGATTAAATTGTTCTATTAGAGGTAATAGCATCGTTTCTAATGGGTGTGAGGCAGAAAACATTTCCCAGGCGTTGGGGAGTTGGACAATGTGGCTGCTTTCCTGGTCCTCTGCTACAAACATTCACTCACATATCATCAGCAAGCTGCAAATATGCAGTTCAGCTTCATGGAAATAAGGGAAATAATAATTTGGAACAGTGCATTTTGAGTTTTTCACATGTTCCCATGGGGAGATTTGTTCAGTAAAATCTGTTTTATACTGTAATAGTTCATGACTTGAAAATTATACTGACCATCATTTGCATTGACCATTTAAGAAAATCAGAGAAAATATCACTTTCACTATAATAACTCTGTGCATCATATTCTGATTTATTCTGGAGCATTTGCACTTAAATAATTTAAATAGTTATTCTTTAGTTTCCTTAAAGTTAAAACACTAAATCTGTCCAAACGTTTCTATTGCAAATATCTTAGAAAATTTAAAATAAGACAAAACTGATTTTCAATTAACTTTTCAGCAAGAAATAGGTGTTTAATAAAAACAGTACTTATTCCATTGGCAGATCTTTTCTCTTATAATTTGGGAAAATGTGTTATTTTCTATATTTTTTGTTATCCTAATACTGTTATTTTATTTTATTGCTTTATTTAGTTGTTAAATTGCCACGTTTGTCCCTTTGCTACCCAGAACCGTCAAGGACAACAAAAACCTTTTCAACACTGCAAAAATACAAAGTGATTGTCTTGGTGATGAATAATACTGTCGTTTTAAGTTGAATATTGATAAAAATGTTCTAGTTTTTAATTTTATAACAAGACATTTTTCCTGTCTCAAGTGAAAATATTCAGCCTCGTTCCGTCGCTTTTTCAGGATTCTGTGTTTTAAACCGAGGATTTTGTGGTCAGTTTGTCAGGAAGCAATCTGGGAAGCGTTCCGGATCTTCCTGGACCGAGTCCCGGCCCCGGAGGAGTACCGGACCTGGGTGTTCACCTGCCAGCACCAGAACCTTTGCATGGACGACCTGGCCCAGAACTTCAGCAGCTCTCAGGAGCATCTGGACCTGGTGGCCAGAGTGAGCGACAGACTCACAGCAGAAACTCACATTTCATCACAACTTGTTTGTCTTTAACATTAAAATGAATTTCATGGATTCAACTTTCTTATTTTTTCATTTCAGAGAGTAAAAGAGGCTGACAGTGAAGGGTGGGGCATCAACCTCTGAATATTATATTAGATAAGTAGAACTATGTCAATGTTTTTACCTAAATTTGTCTCATATCAAAAGTATCAAGGCTGAGTCTTTAACTCACTTCAAATTAAATGAAGTAGCAGGAGATTTCTGTATATTACACATGATATTGGGACTCAACATAAAGTTAAGTTAAAGAATGTTTGTGTAATGTATGTATGTACCGGTATGTTTGTATAAATGTGTACTTTTATTTTCTCCCTGTGCCATTCTGCACATATTGTTACATATTCAGAAAACATCTAAATAAAATATCACAGTAAAAAAACGATATTTTCTTGCAGGTTTGTTGCAGCTAAAGAGCCAAGCAGTGAATGTAAGTCCTGCATTCGTTCACTGAACCATATTCTGTGAATCTGTGGAGTTCAGTCAGAGTTTTTCTGTAAAAATCTGTAATTTCAGGCTCTTGGACTCCTCCTCCCATCCTGCTCCCAGCAGAAACCGACGAGGTAAACCCACCATCAGATTCACCGCCAGTTTTCCACAAATACCTAAACTGTTTGTATCTTTTCTCTCCCCAGGCTAAAGACCTGATTAAGGAGAACTACGAGGAATACATTGTTGAGTTCAGCATCACCGTGTCTGACCCGACATACAGCGAAATGCTTAGCAACCCCGCAGCGCCGCATTACAACAGCGTCACCAGAGAGCTCAGAGACAAGGTGAGATCACCCGCCTGCAGCAAATGTCAGCACTCCTCCTCCCAGCTGTTGTCTTCACCTTTATGCAAACGGCGGCAGCCTGCGGTCGCTTCAGCTGCAGCGCCGGCTCTCCCAGGGAGGCTTGAATAACAACGCAGGAGGGAAATGCCAGATTTTATTGTGCTGTTAGGAGGAAACCTTTCCCCGATTGATTTAACAGC
Source organism: Poeciliopsis gracilis (assembly GCA_911649635.1). Lineage (NCBI taxonomy): Eukaryota > Metazoa > Chordata > Actinopteri > Cyprinodontiformes > Poeciliidae > Poeciliopsis > Poeciliopsis gracilis. Next base: position 38,220 of record CAJVRI010001216.1, on the reverse strand, counting down.
TTTGATTCAACCTTTAGGATCTAAACTAAGAAGTGCAAAAAGATCAGCAACTGAGAGCAGAACCTCAGAAATCAGGATTATTCACTGCAAAACGAGAAGTTTTGTCAAACAAATGTTTGAATTATGACAAAACAACAAAAAAGTAACTTTTCAGCCAAATGATAATAAATAATTGACACAGAAAGTACTTGTCCAGATTATTTCACTTAAAACCAAAAATGTCTCATTATAACTGAAATTAGTCATTTTTAAAATCTGTTAAATCAACCCTACGTATCTTTAACATCAGTTTTAATAATAACGTTCATTAAAGGTTATTATTAAATAATAATAATAGCAGGATAAAAACCTGACTGAAATCTACAATCTCATTTTGAAGATGGACTTTTTACTTAAAACATGAGAAAAACCTTTTGTAATTAGTGAAATAATCTGCTGGTGGAACTGATTTGTTCCAACAATATTAACTAATTGTTGACTAAAAATAAACTCCTATAACTTGCTGAAAAGCTGCAAATTTGTTCTGTCTTATTTCAAGTGAACTAATATTTCCACCAGACTGAAATACTCTGTAAAACTTTTTGTTTTTGCAGATATATCACAAAAAGAAAACTTAATAACATAAGTTACATTTTTCTAAACAAATTAGTAATAAATTAACTTTTTATTTATATTTCCACTCATCATTATTTACCTGCAAGATGATTAAAACTATGAACCTTGAGTCAAACTTTTTCAGTTCTTGTTTTTTCTGTTTTTTTTTAGATGGTTCATGTGTTTGAAAAAGTTCCAGGATTCAAAGAAATACGTGTTCTTGGATTTCGGTGAGTTTAATAAATGTTTTGGAAACAAATCAACTAAAATGAAGGAAATGTGTTTATAGTTATTTCTTCTTCTGTTTCTTGGCTTCAACTGTCAAACTCAACTGCATTTCCTTAATAAATCTGGCTTAGTTTAGGGAAAATATGCAGGTTTTCCAACTGCTTAGAAAATCTGTTGCATGATCTAAATAAATGATGAATGATGATGAATTACTTTACTTTTGTGAGTAAGTTGACTGAATTTTAGGCTTTCCCATCTGAATTTATGTTGTGTTGATTAGATCAGAGGATCTCTCTGTGCGCTACGCTGTGGTCTTTAACGGGGAAACGGAGCTAAACAAAGACGTTGACGGTTTGGAGATGGAAGAGGGAAAAGAGACAAGAGAAGATGTGAAACTGAAACGCATCATCGTCACGGCCCTGAAGCAGGAGCCGACGCTGCTGCTGGACATACAGACACTCAGCTTTGAGGCTGGTAAACATTTTACCTGAGTCTAATGATTATTATGGGCTGTGCTGTGTTTATAAATTAAATGTTTAAGAGTAAGCTCAATATTTAGCTTTTACAGTAAATATTTGGTGTATAAACTAAGTTTTTTTGCTAACTAAAAATTTAGAAATAGTTGGTATAATATGCTGCCAACATCATATTTTGTTGGAAAATGTTATTTAGCTCCAAATTCAATATTTATCTTGCTAAATAAATGCTGTTCAAAACATTTTATTTCACAACCAAATATTTTTCCAAGCCACACATTTAATTTTCAAATGAAGTATTTAGCTCGCTAACTAAATATTAGCGAGCTAATAGCAACTAAATAGCTTTTTAGTTAAGCTCTATATTAGCGCTAACTAAATATTTAGCTTGCTAACTAAATATTTAGCTTGCTAACTAAATATTTAGCTCGCTAACTAAATATTTAAGTTGCTAACTAAATATGGAAATAGGCTTGCTGATAAGTGGAAGTGGATTATCAAAATAAAAGCTGGGTTTCTCAGGGCCTTTATATCAAATCTTCTGCTATTCGAACTGAATCGCTCCAGTTAAATGTTTAACTTGGAAATGAAATTAATTTAATTAACATTTTTTCCTTTAAATAAATGTAAACATTGCTGTTGTTTTATCTTGCCATAAATTGTGGCTTCCAGCTGTTGTTGTTTTTCTGCAGTGACCGCGGTTTCTCCGGCTGTGGAACCAGAAGACGCCAGTCCACCCACCCAAAGTTTATTCTCCACTGTGGGAGTTTTGGAAAACCAGCTGAAGGATTCAGCTTCCGCCAGACCAAAAACAAACACCTTTGTGCCTTTTATCCCCACCATCCTCCCAAAGATCAGCTCTAGCTTTACTGATGGGATTCCTTCAATGGCAGCTGCAGAAGAAAAACCCAGAGAGGAGCGAAGAGGAGGGAAAGGAGGAAGAGGAGGGAAAGGAGGAAGAGGAGGCTCCAGCAGGTGAAGATGGAGGTGAGTGAGACTCCCAGGCTCTGAGGTGACAGACGATGACCCTTCCTCTGGTGAATGCAGCTCATAAAGCAGAATGTCAAGGAGAGCCAAGTTTAAAAATTTAAAGCTTTATTGATTAACCACACATTAAACTGTGGTGAAGACTCCATTTAAAGCTATTGATAGGTAATTAGAAGAGCTCTGGAAATGAAAACCGCACTCAGCCGCCGTTGTGTTGGCTCCGTGTTTCGAGCTGTTGGCTGCAGAGTTAAACAAAACATCCAAACATAAAGGAGTAAAAGAGAAACCAGCTGTAGACAAAAAGCAAAGGTTAAATTAATCATGTTTGTAAAATCATTAGTATTTAAACCTCAGACCTGCAAGAACTCATTAACCTTTATTCACTGTTATCTTAGGCTGAATATTTCTTTCCCAACTTCTCTCGGTGGGTTTTAGTTGGTGTCCATTTGCTTTTGGACTGCAATGGTGAAATTTTAAATGTTTTATACTCAGCAAATGGTTACATGAAACAGGTTTTTAGCTAATTTAATTAGCACCAGCCCTGTTTATTCCATTTTAATCAAACTCCAGTTTGTTTGTCTATAAAAATCTGATTTGATTCAACTCAAAAAAGTGAATCTTTTTAACACCAACGTCTCGGTTCGGTTGAAGTGAACTCTGGTTCCGTATATGTGACCTGGGTACCTCTACAAAAGCAGGAAGTGGGCTACAGCGCAGTGCAATGTGGGAAAATACACCAAAAAAACAGCGCTAGGCTAATGCTAGCAAAAGGACAAAAGAGAAATCCTACAACCGCTAAAATCGAAAGGGTCAAAATCTGACGTTACTCCATCTTTGTTTACATTTTTGTGAAGAAGGAAGTTGCGCTCAGTGTTTTCATGTTGTTTTCTTCAGTGGTTCTTGATGCAGCGCCTCCACAGGCGAGGAGGGGAAACATGTTTTTGGTTTGGCTCAGCCTGTGAGAAAAAGAACCACAGCATCTGAAACTGCAACAAATCTAACTGCACTGGACTATCAGCTGTCTAAATACCCAAAAATAAATATGAAATCTCCTGGAGGAAAGGGGGATGGATAGCAGAACAAGGATCCTTTGACTGAACTTCCCTAAACAAACAACAATAAGACAGATTTATGGGCAAATTTCTTTCACAGGCTGTTTGGTGCCTCCCACTGTGAGCCTCACAGTTTCCACTGCATATAAACACTTTAATCCTTCAGGCAGGATGCAACAACACAGCAAATGATTGCTCACATTACACAGATAATGAAAAATAAATAGGACACAAATTATGTGAAATTTAAGATCAGTAATGGAAAATACGAAGACTTTAAAAACCATCAGATAAATATTTTATGACTTTTTAAGATGCTGCCGAGTCTCTAAATGATCAAAACAAAGAGCAGGTATGAAGAAGGCAACAGTTTTTATAATAACTTTATTATTTTTAGTATTTCAGCGGGACTAAAATGACTTTTAATGGTCTCATATCTTCCTCCTGCTCCTGAACATCCGACGGAAATCAAGTCAGATATTTCTGTCACAGTGTCGGGGAGGGACACACAAACTGAAGAGTTTGTTCAAATTAATCTTACACAGTTGCAGCATCTAAATACAACCTTGATTGACCCAGGAAATAGAAATGGCAGCATGATTAGACTTGGTGTTGTCACTTTACCCTTGGAAAAGCTCCGGCAGCAGGGGGCCTCTGGTCCAGCCATCACCAAGTCACGCCGCGCTGCACAGACGCATTTCATTAAGTCACAGCAACTTTTTCCCACCTGACGGCTGAGACCCAAACTTTAGAGAAATGTGTGAAAAACCCTTGGTGCGTCTCCAGATGTCATATTTAATAAAAATGGCTAATCTATAAAACTTTAATATTCCACGGTGCAATGTTTATGTCATAAATTCTGCACCAGTGTTTGGATAAAAATAAAAGTTTGTCATGTTTGATAAATGAGCTGCCAGAGTTGTGAAATCTAATGTTTAGGAATAATTCATATTAAAAGGGGCAGACAGTCAGGACACATATAAAACAAATAAAAGCACAAAAGTAGCTACAGCTGTTAGAATGAACGTTTAGAAACACAAAATCAAATACTGATTAACCTTTAAAACTGTAATATGTGAAAACGCAAAACCAGCAAACTGCCTCGAGCTTCTTGAATGTTTTCCTCATAATCTAAATATTCGCACGAACAGTTTATGAAACTAAACTGGAACTTGAGCGAGTCGCCTGAGAAATGTTTGAAAAACGTCTCGCTGTTTAAATCCCAGAACCAGAGGTGGGTTCACTGCTGCTGACATCTTGAGGCACAGCTATAGGCAAACTTATCCAGGTTCGAAACCTTCTGTCTGTCCTGATGTCTTTCTGAGCAAATTCAGAAACAAAATTAGCAAAACACAACAGTTATAAAACTGGAACTGTGAGTAAAACAACAACTTCTTGTAGCACAAACTGTACATGTAGGTGCGTAAATCACAAATTGATATAATTAACTGGCCAACTCAACATTTACACTCACATGAAAATGGCTGCAAACAGACGCGCAAAAATACAACCATACATCTTCGAAAAGCAGAAGTGGAGCCTCCTGCACAACCAGCAAAAACGTAGCAAGTGGTTTATTAATGATAAGTCAACAACAAAACTCTAGTCTTTTCCAGCAGCCATTGTACAGTGCATACAGTGGTAAACCCAGCTGACCAAATGAGCTGGAATTACGCTCGAGTTGCTAGGTAACGGTGTTGTGCCATTCAAATGTGGCTCAACACCAAAACACATTACCTTATTGCCAAAAGTATGTTGGTGGTTTATGTTGGTGGTTTATGTTGGTGGTTTATGTTGGTGGTGCTTCTGTCGGTTTCAGAAGCAGCAGAAATGCAAATCGAAGTACAAACATGTAACTGTAATGTGTTTTTGAACATAGAAACGTAAATGCGACCCCTTCTGCTGTTTGGTTTCTTTTCACCAGATCCGAAGCTGGTGGGAAGTTCGAGCTCCAGGCCTGAAGGAGATCAAACCGCTGAGGTGAACCTGGATCCACCCAGAACTCCCACTGACCCGGTTTCCACCCTTCGTCTGGTGAAGGCGCCGTCCAGGGCAGCGAACCTGGATCAGACCTGGAGCCTTTACCGTCCCCTGAGGACGGAGGAGGGGAAGGTCGATCGGATCCGACCTCGGTCACCCAAACTGCTCCTGGAGATCATCCACACACCGCAGGCGGCGTAACGGAGCAACAGGAAGAGGAGAGCGGGAGCGGATTCGCGTCAGAATCCGATGAAGGTCCGTACGGGTCGACAGCCGCGCCTGCGATGAGACAAGCCAGCACACCTGTGATGACCGCTGTGGAGAAGAGCAAAGAGTTGGTGGTTTTCTTTAGCTTGAGGGTCACAAACATGATGTTTACTGACGACCTGTTCAACAAGAGCTCCCCAGAGTATAAGTCACTGGAGAATACCTTCCTGGAACTGGTAGGTACTCAAGCTTTTGTGATGGATGTAATGCTTCTGCATGCTTCACTGTCCTACTTTATATCATGAAACCAGGATAAACTGCAATAAATAAGGTTATTTATTAAATAGGGCCGTGCTAAGAAAAAATGAAAAGTGACGAGAATAAAGTAAATATATTACCAGAACAAAGTCATAATATTACTTTATTCTGGTGTTATTATTATTGCAAATAATAATAATAATGGTAATATTATTCATGCGTCTTTATTTTTGAAATTTTATGACTTTTTATTGTATTACGACTTTATTCTCATTGTTTTGACTTCATGCTTTTGTCAAAATAATGACAAGAATATTTTAACAAATTTCTTCTTTCTTATATTATTCATGATCTATTATGACTTTATTCTATATGATTTTATTTTTGAAATGTTTTGACTTCATTCTTATATTAATGTGACTTTATTCCAATAATTTTGACTTTATTCTTGTCATTTTATTTTTGTTCACTGTTTTTCTTACTATGGCCCTAAAACTGCATCTTAAATAAAGATGTTGCAGTTGTAGTAAACTTATTGCATCACTTCTCAACATTACTGTGGAGGGAAAACAGGAGCAGATGAGAAGCTGTGCATTAAACCTTATAGACTTTGAGAAGCGACTCTATTGTTGCTCTTATATTTGTTTTGTTTTGTAAAAGTGGGAGATGTCTTCAAACGGAAAACCTGCAGTTCGCTAACGCTTTTGTTCCAGAGGAGCCGCCGTGTTGACGGCGTGGAAACACTTGTGGTGAAATTGTTCTGTTTCACTCAGACTCAGCACTTTGGGTCCAGAAACCAGCCAAACCCTGGAGCTTCCAGTAAATCTGGGCTGGGGAGACAGACAACGTTAGCCTCCATACCGGTATCTTTTTATCTTGGATCCTCCTCAGTTTGTTCACTAACAACCTGAAGAATGCAGTAAAACCAGAAGCACCTGATCCTCCTAACATTTCTAACTGAAAAATTTTGTTCTGTTCTGTACTTCTCATCTTTATGCTTTGTGCCTTAATCTTTTGAGTCACACTGCAGTTCTTTTTTTTCTTTTTTCACTAACATTCAGTTTGTGCTGCTGATTTGTTTGTCTGTATTTATGTGTCTTTGTGTATTTCAAATAGCAAACATTCTTGTAAAATTGTTTGCATTTTCCTTTTGTGTGTGAGTTTTTTTAAATGATGTAAATGGATATGAGAGGAAATTCACAAGTTGCAAAGCCAAACAGGATAAATTCAGTCTGCAGGACTTTTACATAACTAAAAGTCTGAAACACTCAAATCGTTGCTCAACTGAGAACAGAGATTTATGGGGTTTTTTAGCTTTGAGCTGTTAGAGTTTGGTTTGTGGCGGCTTTGCAGGATATTTTTATTTTCTGAGTTTCGAAGCAGGTTTCAATTGGTAATTTTGAAGTTATTATCTAGCATTCATTGTTGGGAGGGACGATAAGGAGGAAATGTGTCAACCTTAAAGAGGCTTTGCCTGGTCCCAAACATGCTCTGTGTATTTATGTAAAGATCTGATGAAAGTTCAGCACCAGAAGATTTAACTTCAAAGGGAAAGCTGTTAGGAAACGTGTTTGTGCTTTGCTGCTGAGCCGCTGAAAGCTTAGTGTGTCCAACGTTAGTCCAGAGTGTTGACCTCGAAACGAACTGGTTCGTACAGAACTGGAGCTGATCTGTATGTTACAGTGCAGAAAACAGGTGAGAACATAAGAATTGATCAAGACAAAACAACTTTAGCAACTTAACCCTAACCCCAACCCTAACCTTAGCCCTAGCCCTAACTCTAACCTTAACCCTAACCTTAGCCCTAGCCCTAACTCTAACCTTAACCCTAACCTTAGCCCTAGCCCTAACTCTAACCTTAACCCTAACCTTAATCCTAGCCCTAACTCTAACCTTAACTCTAACCTTAACCTTAACCCTAACCCTAGCCCTAGCAAGCTTTAACTTCTAACAAAATGCCTGAATGGTGCCAGTTTTGCTTGTCAGATGTGGTGAGAAAACAGAAGTGAGAAACTTCTCTATTCCTTAAGGGAAAAGTTTGTTTTTCACACAAACCACCAGAGTTGCAGTGAGATTAAAACTGGTTCTAGCCGTGATTCTCATAAAACAGATTTTGGAAACTTTTTGACTGAAACTTTTAAAAACTTACTTTCCAAACTTTTCTGGGACTTTTTCGCCGAAACGTCTTGGCTATTGTTTTGATAACTTCTCTCCGTCTTTCAGAGCTTACTGGTGTGGAACTTCCCTGGATTTTATTTGACATTTTCCCAGAAAATACTGGGAAATTCTACTGGTAGTTTTTTAAAACACATTTTACAAAATTCTACTCTATTCTCCTGGGTATTTTTCCAGAATTTCTTGGTTATTATCCAGCACTTGGTGGGTATCATAATGAATATTTTTAAAATGAAAATAATATTTTAGTTATTATTTTCTCAAAACTTACTTGTTACTTTCCTGAACTTTCCTTGAACTTACTGCTTGCTTGCATTGATCTTCCTTGTAACTTTTTTCTGGAAGTTACGGCGTATCTTTACAGAGGTTTCACAGACCTGGCTGCACATTTTTTCCAAGATTTTGCAGCATATATTTGTGGAACTCATTAATTACTTTTCTGAAACTGAAGCAGTGCTTTTTAAAACTTCATAGTTACTTTACGCAACACTGCAGACATTTCCTGACTACTTCCTGTTCTGGAACTTACTGGTTACTTTCTGGAACTTACTGGTTACTTTCTGGAACTTATTGGTTACTTTCTGGAACTTACTGGTTACTTTCTGGAATTTTTCTTGAAATCTGAAACATTCGTGTCCTTGAACTTATAGGGAACGTTTACATTTTACAACTTACTGGTTACTTTCTTGGATCTTTGATTAAACGTATTTTATACATCCTCAGACGTTCTGGGTGTTTTCTATTAATACCCCATAATTTCTGAAATGTAACAAAATTCCAGATAGATACTTGGAAAAAAACTTACTGGTTATTTTAATACATATATGATCTACAAAATAAAAGTTTACTGTAACCTTTAGGAAACTTTATTTAAATTTTCTTAGAATTTGCTTTCATAACTTTCTGCTGCTCTATAGTTCAGTGGAAACTATGGATCAGTTTCCAGAACATTTTAGTTTGAAGACCAGTTAAAGAAAAGCTTTCCAGGCTGTAATGTACAGTGCAGTAACGTTAGCCCTTTCCACTCTGTGTGCTGCAGAAGTGATTTTATAGCGTTGCAAAAAAAGTAACATCATACATCAAGGCTCAATATTATAGACAAAACTTTTGAGTTTTTATTTTCTCATTAGTTATTTTGCTATTTCAATTTGCTCTGAAAGTTGTGCTAACAAACAAGCATTAAAAGTTTATGCTGAATGTTGCTTCTTAGTTGCTTAGTTAGCAGCATCTGTTAAATGACTAAATGAAATTTTAATGTTATTTTAAAACTTACACAGACACAAATGCAGCATGGCTTCATGTTTAGGATGTTATTATTTGAGTGTCTGACGCCTTTAATGTAAATCAGTTTGGCTTAGAATAGTAAGTGAATGAGCTTTATGAACATTTTCGGGATGTTTTGCTGATTTATGCTTTTGTTTTGCTGAAGCAGAGTTAATTTATGCCTGGAGGTCAGGAGACCTTTTGCTGTTTTAGTCTTCGGTTTGTGACGTGGCGTAAGCAGCTTAGCGTCTCGTCAGCTCCTGCATCACACACTTTGTGCTAATGCTGGTTTCAATCTCCTTAGTGTGACGGCGTTCGAATCTGCATGCAATATAACTGAATGTACCACAGGAAATGGAATAAAAACAGTCAAGCCACTGTCAGTTTTGAAACATCAATTATTTTGTTGTTTTTTTATTAAACTGTATTTAAAACTCGGCACTAGGCGTACATACATGTTTAAAATGAGCAGATGCATTGAAACAAAGATCTGCAAGGACAAACAGGGGACTGTCACAAACTGATATGTTTCTGTTCACATTGTAACTTGTTTTGTCTGCAGAGAAACTATTGAAAAAAAGCAGAAAGCAATGTAAAGCAACACTCCATCTCCAATTTTTAGTGGTTGCTCAAACCTTGGACTTTGCTTGTTAACTAATTTGTTGAGCTTCCTGGAAAAACTAGATTTCAGATGTTTGATCCGGTAAGTATTTACCGCTCTGAGAGTTACCAATATGATCTGCGTTTCCATTACAAATGTGCACAAAACTTTGTTGATATTCTGCTAACAATTTTCTAATTGCTGTTTCTCCATTAAGTAAGAAACACAATTAAAGTTTCATTTGAGTAAGTTAACGTGATACGTTGTTAAAAACATGCAGTGTCATCGTTCTCCTTCCACTTCCTGTTGTCTTCTTTGTGGTTTCCGCCAGTAGTAACATCTGCTTGTTGATCACATGCCTTATGTGGTGTGAAAGTGTTTCAGTCGCAGTTTGGCGAATCAAAGTAATTTCAATATAGCAGAAAACCACCTCATCATTGTGCAGAAACGATTTATTGAAAAACTGTTTCCATGAAGTGATTTTATTTTTGTAATTCCAATTTGTGCAATTTTAAGGTAAATGGGAACACAGCTATATTCTCCTTTAAATGGGCAACTTCTTATTTCTCTTAAATGGTCCAACCTGGTTTCATCAGAAAGCATCAGGAACTGCTGAGTATCATGTTGATGAGCCCATTTAAACAGACTCTGAGTATCTGTGCATGTTTGTCTATCGGCTCAGATTACTGCTGTACCTACTGGTTTGAGAAGCAACCAAAAAAAATTGGACATGGAGTTCAGAAAGTGTTTTTTTCTTTATATTGAATGAAAAATAAACATGCTAACTTGGTTAATATTCGTTGTGTCTCTCCGGTGACATCTGCACCAGGCCTGTTGGTTTTAACAGAACCAGTAGATACAAGCGTAACTTTTTATGAAACCATCAAGTTGTGGATGTAGAAGTTCTGTGGTTTGCGGTAGAGATCCTTTACGAATTATTGTGAGTATTATTGTGTTTTTAAGTGGTTCCCTGCTGGTCCGTGTGCAGCTGCAGCGCAGTCAGAGCAGCGGCTCTGTTGAAGTGTTGGCAGGTGATGGGTGAGCTCACCTGTCCTGAGCAGAGCTCCTTAAGGCTTCTTATCGCTCCTCCACCGCTCAGGCCTGCTAAAGCAGCGTAATCTCAGCCCCTCACGCTGCAGCAGTTTCATCTGAGCTGAACTTAGAAGCCGTTCAGATCGATGACCCTGATGGAGCGACGCTTCTTTAGCCGTCTGTCTTCCTGCATCAGTTCCTCCACAGTTTGGATTTCCACACTGCAAAAACACAAAATCTTACCAAATATTTCTTTGGTTGAGTTTCTTGTGCAACTATTTTATTACACTTGAAATGAGACAAAAATAACTTACAAGTGACTTTTTTAGCAAGATATGAGAGCTGGTTTTAAGATAATAAGTCCTTAATATTGACTAAAAAGTTTTATTTTTGCAGATTATTTCACTTTTTCATGCTATAAGTGAAATTATCTGCCAGTGGAATTAGAAGTTTTTCATCAATATTGAGGAATTGATCATTTAAAATAAGCTCTTGTATCTACTGAAAAGTAACTTGTAAGTTACTTTATTTTGTTTAAATAACTAATATATTTGTACTAGAAACTTGACTAAAACTACTTGGTACATTTTTGTGTTTTTACAGTGCAGCCATTTCAAAATTATTCAGAAAACTTTTTCATATTTTATCACAAACTTGAATATTTTTGGAATTTTTCTTTTGTTTCATTTATTAAACTCTAAAAAGTGTCATGCAGTTTTATTCCTCCCCCTTTACTCTGGCGCTCTTAAATAAAACCCATTAACCTCGACTGCCTTCAAATGTTTCCTAATTGGTGAATAAAGCAAACAGAACCATCAAACCTTTGCAGACCTGGGCATCCAGCTAAACCAGGGGGTCCAAACATTTTCATCTAGTCTAAAGAAAACTGAGTGCTAAAAAATATTTTTTTTTTATCTTCTCAACAATAAACTGAACATGCAAAACTTGTTTCATTTCCCTTTTGGACCAGGACGTGCGCTGTCCCATGCTGGTGTAATCCCAAAACTAATCCCTGGAGTTTGAAGGGAGATGAAGAGTTTTCTAAGTCACTTTATGTCTAAGTTACATTCAAATATGTTTAAATTTAAAGTTTAGGTTAAATTAAAGTCAAAAGTAATTTTACTGCTTTGGTTTTTGAAGTAGCAACTTTAAATTATTCCATTAGAATTTGATACATTTATAATGTAATTTAGTCTCTGCTTCAAGTTAATCCAGTCAGATTTAGAAAGCGATGGCGCTGTGCGGCACGAGACTATTTTATTTGTCTTGGCTCCCTTATCTTATTCACATGAACGACTACGAGGCACATGAAATATTTAGGGAAAGATAAATGACTAAATTAAATAAAGCAGACGTGTCTCGTTGCTTGGCTGCAGCCTGAGAAGAAAAACTATTTTCCAACACAAACATCTCTGCAGTTATGCAGAGCGTTTGTCCAGAAAATAGTCACAATAATAATAAACAAACAAATAAAGGAGAAGCATGAATAGTTGAGTCAAATGGAGAAAATCTTATCTTCAATAAAACGATCTGCATGAGTCTGTACAATGAAATATAAATAAAAAGTGTTACATTTAAAAACAAACTCATTGAAGGAAAAAGATGATTCTTCTCTGCAACAAATCATAAAAATGTGGCCTGATCAAAAACACGCCGGCTTTAAAAATGTGCACAAAACTTCCTAAATATTCCACTAGTGTAAAAAAACAACAACACAGTTTTGCAATTCCATTAGTTTTCATTAAATATAAACAATTAAAAACTCATGTGATAAGTTTGTCGATGCGTTAAGCCTCGTCGTCTTCATCCTGTCGTCTTCTTCTTCGTTGGTTTCGTCCGGTTGTTGGTCATGTGACTCGTCTCCATCGCAGTTTTGTGAAATAAACCCATCTTGATACAACAAAACCTTGCACTGAAAAACAAGATTGACGTGTTTCTATAAAGCAAATTATTATTTATTATTGAATTATACAATCACTGTAAGCGCAGCGACGTTGATTGATTAGTTTTCGTCTTATTCAGGTCTTTGATTCTATTGGCTGAATTGATCCAAATCGCTGAGTCATGGCTGATTTAAACCATCATGTTAGAAAGTTTTCACAGCCATTTCTCCCTAAATGACCATTTTGTTCCTCAGCAGAAGCAGAAAGTTCACAACAGAGATAAATATTTAAAACCTGTTTTGTTCTGTGCTGCTGATTAAACTCCTGGTTTGGTTCCTGACTTTAACTGGACGTATTGATCACTGATAAAGTCGTTCAGGATTTTCTGCAAACCTGCAGTAACTGAGTGGCTCTGCTGCTGCAAACCTCTTGGAATAAATCTAGGACTTTATTATTCAGGATTAGTTTTCTGTTTGAGTCCTTTTCCTTGCGGTACGCATTATTTTTATTAAACTATTTTATCCTTTCACAGTTTTTATAATTTGAAGGATTAGCATTTTTGTGGCACCGGTGCTTAGAAACCAAAACTCTAATTTTGTTCTGCATCTAATTGTTCAATCAGTGGCAGAAAACTCATCCTTTCATGCTCACATCAAAATTTAATTATGAACTATTCATAGAATTCACTCTTATATGTGACCTGAATAATGAAACGTGTCTCTGAAGGAGAATAAAAACACAGGATATTTGTTTTATGTCAGCTCTATATAATAACAAATTCAGCTTTGTTTATCAATTTACATTTTCATAGATAAAGTAAAACTTCTGTTTTTTTCTTTTTTACCAGCTAAAATCTGCTTCCCTGCAGCAAATGGCTTTTTTGCAACACTAATCCTCTTGTGATTAACCTCTGAAAAGCAGCAGCTGATGAATTTGTCCCCCTCTATCTCTGCACAGCTTCTGCCATATTTACAGTCCAATCTGACTGGATTCAAGCAGCTGGAGATTCTCAACTTCAGGAATGGGAGTGTTGTGGTAAACAGCAGGATGAAACTGGACAAGCCGGTGCCCAACAACGTCACAGAAGCCGTGCGCTGTGTGCTGGAGGACCTGTGCAGCGCCGCGTCTAATCGGCTTGACATCGAGATTGACAGTCGCTCTTTGGAGGTTGAACCAGGTGAGAAGTTCTTGCTGAAGTCTTGGCTTGTGTTCTGTTACTTTTTCACTTGTTTTGGTGCTTCAGAAAAAATATCCGCATTTACTTTTACAATTTTCAGGCCGAAATTAGCAACAGTGATGAGAGGAAGCTTTAAGTTTCATGAACCGTTTAATCACAGAAACACGACTCTGCAGTTTGCTGCCTCTGTCAGATTATGATGTACAGATTATTTCACTAATAATGAGACATTTCCCCATGTTATCAGTGAAATAATCTGAATAGTTGACTTAAAACAAGCTCCGATATCTGACTGAAAGTCACTTGTGTGCAGAAATAATTGGTAAAATTTTGTGTTTTTACAGTGTTGGAAAACGTTGATGCTGATCTGGTGATCTGGACTTTTCACTGTCAAATGTTTAGCAAATAAATAAAGCTTTCATATAAAAATAAAATGATTAAAACACTGCAAAAATATGTAAAAAAAATATATAGAAAACATGATTTTCCCATGTTACAAGTGAAATAATTGACTCTAATCAAACTGCTATATGTTGCTGAAGTTACTTATGAGTGAATTTAATCAAGTGCAATAAGTTATTTGCATTATAAGACCAACACACTTGGTGATATTTTGTGTTTTTTTTCAGTGATTTTCGTCCCAAAACCAAAGAATTGCTTTAAACACGTCAGACTGAAAAATATCAATGTTTCTCATCTGTTTGTGAATTTCCTTATTTTGAGATCTTTGAGCCTACTTCGTGTTGCCAGACGGGTTCTGTTCAGCTGAATCTTGACTCTATAGAGTGAAAAGTTGCTGACTTCAGGTTCCTCCTGTTTTGCCTTTTCTTGTGTGACGGTTTGTTTCCTCATTGAATCGCTGTAAGCTGCTAACGGCGCCTCTCTGCTTTCATCTCCTCCTCTGCCCCGCTGGCCTCAGCTGACCAAGCAGACTCGTGTAAGTTCCTGGCCTGCAACGAGTTTTCTCGCTGCGTGGTGAACAGCTGGAGCGGCGAGGCCGAGTGCCTGTGTGACCCCGGCTACAGCGCGGTGGACGGCCGGCCCTGCCAGGACGCCTGCTCCCTGCAGCCGGACTACTGCCTGAACGGAGGCGCGTGTGAGATCATCCCCGGCCACGGAGTCGCCTGCAGGTACGCGCAAACCAGGGCCGTTCAAAGAGCGGCCCGCGGGCCATTTGTGGCCCCCAACTGGCCCCCAACTGCAATTCAAGAACAAAGCAAATGTGTCCTGTTCATCACAGCTGTTCATCAGACGGTTTACTGTAAATAATATACTATCTCTATCTGTACTGCAAAGCCATTTCAGCGTCATTGCATACATGCATAAAAAAGTAAATTTACACCAAAGATTTTGAAGTGAAGCTCAGAAATTTCTGAGTTTCAAACATCCAAAACGTTTGACATTTAAACTCAGAAATTGTCCAATAGGATTCTTAATATAATTTAAAATAATGGTGACATGAATGGTTTTCCATATCGGACATTTCAGCGTTATAAATATGAATGAAGTGTCATGAAGTGTCATTTTTATGACATTTTAATGCAAAGTTTAAATGTTTTCTCTGCATTAAAAGTTTCACCAAAATGAGTAATAAAACACAGAATTAGCCTGAACAGATCCACCTTTACCTGAAGTACAAAATGTTACAGTATTTGTATTTATTGTTCATTGCATTAAAGCTTTTGGAAATGCACCATAGAAATGCCAGATTGCAGGCCTGAACTGAGCTCTGCGCTCTGGGGGATTCATTCATAAACATTTGCTTTCAGAACTGGAAGAGCTAAATTGTTTTTCAATCACTCCTGCAGAGAAAGAAACGGTAAACTATTCATTTTCTTTTCTTCAGGGAAGTGTCTGGGATTTCGTTCTGTTTTCCTTTGTTTCAGATGCCCTGCAGGTAAATACTGGCGTTACCACGGCGCGCGCTGCAGCGAGCTGGTGTCGGTGCCTCTGGACCCGGCTCTGATTACAACCTGCCTGCTGGGGAGCCTCTGCCTGGTTTGCGCCGTCATCGGCGTTTTAATATTCATCAACAAGAAGTGCATAAGGACCAGGAAGGCCGTGGCTCTGGTGTAAGTCAGAACGCTGCTTTGTTTCGCGTTGCGTAACCCGTCCTTGTTGTTCTCAGGGTGTCGGCCGCCGCCGCTGCTGTAAATGCGTTTGTGTGCGTTTGCATCACAGGCACGCCCATGCACCGTATGCCTTTGAGAACACTTTGAGGGAGAACCCGGTTTTTGAGAACGATGACGGTGTCTTAACTCGTGTTTCCACTCTGCCGTGTGCCTCAAGCTCGGCCTCTTCGCAGTCTGAGCAGGAACATTTTGCCTCGGTTGAAAATATACGCCTGAGTATCGAGGTACAGCGAGAGGATCGGCACCGAAACCTAACCTGACTGAACGCTAACCTCAAACCGCCGCCGCTTATCTCTGCTGCTCTCAACCTCTCACACCTTTGACTCTGCTTTGTAGGTTTCACCTTTGACCTCAGAGGCTTTTGCTGTGTCCAAGGTGCAGCCAGACAGTCAAATCTGTCCCACAAGTTCAGCTGCTCGATGCAGACGGAGAGACTTTTCTCTTTTCACCATTAGGACAAAACTATGACTCACAAATGAACATTTTCTCAACATGAAATATTTGGGTCCTACTAAAAATTAACAATTACTTTTATGCAGCTCAGAAAATTAAAAAATGAAAAGCAGGCAAAGGTGTTTGGTTAGCAGTTCACTTCATTTGATCAAAGGGTTTAATCAGTAGATTATAATAATGTGCAACAGAAGAAAAGAATCTGGAGATTATGGAGTAAATCAATGATTTACTTAAATTTATTTAAAGATTTTTTTTCTAACATTAGATTTATAATTTGAATATATACATGTATAATGATAAATTAGATAAATATTTTAATAACCAAGCTTTCTGCTTTAGATAGCAACTAAAGCTTTTAATTACATTATTAAACTTTTCAAAGAAAAAGTCAATTAAATTATTTTTTCTGAAGAAGAGATTAAATCTGTTTCAGTTTTCTTCAATTGAGCCCAAAATAATTTTTTTCATGTGAAACCATTTGAAGCTACAAAAAAAAAAATCAATTTTTGAATTAAAATATTTTCATGGTTGATTTATTTCTGAGCAGGAAATATTTTTTTTGTGATTTCAGTGTTTGGAAAATGTTTTGTATTTTTGAGTTGATGATTTTGGCTGTTAGAAAATGTTTGGCTGCAGAGCGGAGATATGTTTTCACTGCAAAAACACAAAATGTTGCCAAAGTTTTTGGTTTATTTTCTAGTGCAAATACCTTAGTGCACTTTAAATAACACAAGACTAACATATAAATAACTTCTATAACATAGAAGCTTGTTTTAAATCCTAAATATTGACGAATTTCATGATTATTTGAATTTTGGGTAGATTTGTGTAAAATCTTTGCTTTAATAATGTTGGGAGGAAAAACGTTAAAATGTACGTTTTCTCTGCAGATCCCCAGACAACTCTACACAACAAGATCAGAAAAGTTAGTGTCAGACATGGTGGGTTTCCACCACAGTTTGCCACGCAGTGAGGTAAGACTGGCATGAACTGCTCTGAGTAACTTTGCTCTAAATGAGTCTGCAAATCTAGAAGTTATTTTTATTAAAGTTCCCTGTGAGAAGTTTAGACATTAGCTGTGATTCCACTGCAAATGTGCACAAAACATCAGGATTCCACTGATGTCCAAAAAACTCAATTTCTTAATTGCGTTTTTTTCATTAAACACAAAACTAGAAAAATGGACAAAGGGTCGGAGTTGAACTTTGACCTATAGCTGTAACTGCAGTTTTGTCACATGTTGACTGAAAACATTGAATATTTATCCTGTTTTAAATGTTTTATTTAGAAACAAGTAAAGCAGCTTTAATTGCTTCACTGCTATGAATTTACTCTGTTGGTTCAAAAATGTGTTTTTTGTAATTTGCCGTGTTGCTCAAATGAATGTGATGCAATAATTTAAAACTTGCATCTTGTTTTGAAAATCATTTTGCTAAAGTATAAATAACTCTATGAAATATTTTCCAGCTGTTTGACGCCTGCAAAGGTAAAAGTCCATTAAAACTGTCATCAGTGATAATTTTACTCACCAACCAGAATCACTGCAGCGTTTTTGTGATCAAAGTTTCCCCTTAAAGCTGCAGTAACCTTTTTTAAAATACTTAATGTTTTGCTATGAGGAAGATAACCTGTGAAAAAGTCCAGTTCCTCTGCCTTCTCCCAGTGTTAACTAGAAACTAACAATTAGAGCCAGGAGGCGGGGCTTAGCGCTGTCAGTCACTTCAGTCATCATTGCTGCAACTAGCTTAGTCTGTCATAGATGCTAAGGCTAGTTAGCATTGCTACCAATGACGGTGGAGAAAGTTTTACTTTAACGATAAGTTGTTTTTCCCCCATTAACATATTTACCAGTAAGTACATGAGGATGGTTGACAGCACTAAGACCCGCCTCCTGGCTCTGATTGGTTATTTTTGGTTGGGTTGATGCGTTTCTCAGGTTGGAGGTGGAGGAGATCGATCTTTTCACAGACTGTCTCAGACTGACAGATTGACAAATATGTAAAAAACTGATTTTGAAAAAAAATAATTACCAACTGCAGTTTTAACAACACAAAAATAATCCTAACAACTGTTGTGCAATGGAAAACATTTTCCAAATGAAGAGCTTGTGATTTCAAGCTTTTGTCATTTCTGTGTGGAAATCACCGTCTCCCACACGAATGATCATTACGAAGCGTTTCTCCGCCGGGGACAAACTGACTCTTTGCATCTCGTTTCCTCCAGACGTGGCGACTGTCCAGTGAGTACGGGAGGTGCTGCCTGCTCCGGGCGCCAGACAGCGACTGTTTCGAAGTCACAGTCCTCTGATGACACCTGATCCGGAGCGAAGCAGGACAAAACGCTGCGGTTTCACTCCGCATAGTGTTCATAGTGTTAGACAGAGAGCTCTGCGGATGAGGCTGCGTTCCAGGGGAAACTAATATTTATTACACGCTATAAATGGTAGGAACATTTCCTCTACACGCTTGGCAAAGGTTGGTCTTTCCTCACAATGAGGTATTTATTATTTACAGAAAGATGCACATGGCTGCATCTCACTGTATGTGTAGATAAAGTAATATATTTTGTTTTTGACGGTTTTTGTGTCCCAAAAAGAGAAAGTACTGTATAAGCTACTGACTTGGCTGCTTCAGTCACTCCCATTCGCAGACTTAACAATAACCATTTGATCTGGACATATTTTTGTACATTTTTCATGTAAAGAAAATAAAATTAAGGTTTTTAGAAGAACAAACTGCGTGTTTTCTGTCAATCTAAACACATTTTTGGAGAATCAAATTAATTGAAAAAATGGTGGAAATTATTTATTATAATGCAGAACTTATAAGTGGGCAAAAGTAAAACAATTAATATGATTAAAGCGTTTAATAGAAGACAAAATGAGGAGGTAAAACTACCTTTTAAATCTAGGGTTAGAATTAATATTGGAAGCAATTTAATTAAAAGTTGAAACAATATTTTATAATTTTACTAGACATTAAAATATTTTTGTTTTGATTCAATTTTTTTCTAAATTTATTGTCTGACAAATTATTTCAAAAAGGGGATAAGCCACAAAAGATCCCAGCTCTAGACGATGGCTGTTCAGTGCTCTATTCAAGCATGTTAATGGAAAATTAAGTGGAAGAAAAAAATGTGTGAAGCAAACCTTTTACCCACTAATATAAAAATGTTAATTATAATCTGCTGCTGTAATTTCAGAACCAAAAGACAAATCACCTGGGGAATTTTTCAGAAATGTTTATTTTCTAGTTTTCCAGAGAGAAGGCCATCATGCTCAGTTTTCATAACTCAGATTTTTTTTTTTTTTTTTTTTTCAGGTAAATTAAGATTTGTTTGTTTAACCATTGAGAAAAAACCCATAACACAAACACCAACAACATTATTAGCTGTAAAACAACCCGGTATGCACAAAACTGCAAACATGGAAACGGTTCCCTCTTCCATATCAAATGACTAACAATAAAAAAAGACTCCAGATGCAGAACGTGTGCAGCCAGAAAAACAAACTGTTGTTTACAGGCATCACATTGTTGCAACATTACGCAATTTCTCCCATAACTGACAACATTAAAATGATCAAACTCAGTCGGAATAAGTTTGCTTGAAGAATAAGAATTGGATTCTGACTTTGCTAAAAACTCATGACATCATATATTTCGGTGTAAATGGTGACTGTCGTCGTTTATAGTCACAAAAATCATAAAGCATGAATTTTATGGCATCATAAGACAGTTAAAGCTCTAATCTGGTGTCACTGTTTGGGTTTTAAGCTGACAGCTGCAGAGGATGAACCAATTAAGACTCATGTGGTGCAACTTTATTGCAATTTTAAGGCCTCAGTGGGATTTTGAATTTCTGCATAGATTTTGGAAAACAACCAGTTTGCTAACGCTACTACATTAAAGTGTTGCACTGCAAATTAATAAAAAATAGAAAATTAAATCGGTATAAGAATTGATATCAAGTGAGCATTTAGAGATGAACTGGGAGCTTCTTTCCATGTTATTTCCTTAATTTCCCACAAAGCGCAGAGACAGCGAACTGCTCATGCAGAAGCATGGTTTCACTTGAGCAGACTCTGCAGCATGGCGGTGGCGTACGTTGGCCGGGCCTGCTTGCTCTCTATCGCCCTCTTCAGGTACTGGATCCCGTCGCAGCGCTCCCAGATCTCCTCAAACTGCCTGGGCAGGATCTCAGCGCCTCGCTTCCTGGTCAGACCCGTCTCCTCCAGACTCAGCTCACACATCTCCATGTCGTCTTTACCTTCGAGGTGGAGGAGGACGAGAAAGCAGAGAGATTTATGCTGGGCGCTAAATATTAAGAAGAAAACAACTTGATGAATGAGATCATGATTAAATTGCTAAATATAAACCTCCCGGTTAAAAGTGATCTATCATAAGTCCTTGGACAGATTAGGAGAGATTATGGGCTACTAAACAGCCTACTTTACATTTTTTGCACTAAATTATTCGTGGATCTCATTATCCGTCTATTTTCAGCTGTTTTAGGATCTCTGTCACTTTAAATCCAAGTAAGCTGCTTCTGGCCACGCCCCCAACTCAACGTTTGCACTTGAACATGAAAAATGGCTGCAAACAGATGCGTAATTACAACCGTACATCTTTGAAAAGCAGAAGTAGAACCTCCTGCACAACCAACAGGAACACAAAAAATAGTTTCTGGATTGTAAGTCAACAACAAAAAACTGACAGAAACACAAATAAAAAGTTAGAAAAAAAACTTTTTTGCATATTTTATCCAATGAGAACTACTTGAGGATATAATTAAAGAAAAACTACAAACATCTTTTCTATGTATTTTTTGAAGAATTAAATTTTCTTTCATATAATTTTTCAGCATCAGTGCCCAAACATGATGACATTTCCTTTGTGTGTATGAAATAATTTCCCTAAAACCTTTTGAGGAAACAAAGAGCGAGTTGATGACTCACCTGCGACCAACACAATGGGCTGTTTGTCTGGATGCAGCTCCATCTGTCTGGCTATCCACGGCCCATCGAAGTGGGCGTACCACCAGCCCTTCTTTTTGTTCTGCGGGTCCTTGTACTGGTCAGCGGGTCGGATGAAAGGAATCCGAAAGTATCGCTGCTGGCGGTTCATGGCGACTTCCTGATGCTGGGCCGGTGTTGGAGGAGCCGGGTTCTGCTCAGCTGCAAGTCAATCATTTGAATAACAAATGTAAAATCCAGAGGAAAAGGAAGCTGTCTGGTCTGATCTGAATCAAAGAATAATATTTAAAAGTTCTTTAGAAAGAGGAGAGTTTGTACAGTTTGATTGGGTAAATTAAAGTATTTCAGTGCTGCTGTTTTTTTTCCCAACAAATATTTACTGAACATAAAAAGGAGAAATTTATACTTACTCTGCTACACAAATGTAGCCTGAAAAAGTTTTGTCTTGACTGATAATACAGGATGTTTCCTACTTTAACAATAAAAACACAACTGAGCCTTTGGCTTTTTAAAAAAATGATTACTATTCACTCCAAATGGAGGCTGTCGTCCATCCAAATATTCAGCTTTTCAATACGGTTTACATCTGAGATATGAGAGGCATTTTTGGATCATATTTATTCATTTCAAAGGAATCACTAAAGATAAAAAATAATTGATTTCAATATAACAAAATTTTAATCTCCTTAAATCCATAAAGTTAATATTTAAACTGACGGTGTTGGCTCACGTTGTCTGGGAGGTTTACTATGTCACGGTATTTGCCCCAGCAAAATTGAAATGATCAGTTTGCATCGATTTTGTGATTGTTTTCTGGTAACAATCACATCGACATGTCGACAGTTTGAAGCCTGTCTACCTGGTAGTAGTCAGTGGAGTAAAGTAGGATGTCATCTGCATACAGGTGAACTTCAGACGTTTTCCTCTTAATGTTAATGACACAAATCAACAATCAAAAGTGGCCTAAATTTGAGCCTTGCGGGACCCCTTATTAAAACATGGGCAGCTATGACCTATATCACAATAGTGAAAAGTTTTACAGTAAACTGTGGTGTCATCTGCATAAGATTTAATAAGATTTAAAACTAAGAATCACTTTTATTAGAGCCAACAGAGGAAAGCAGAGTGTCGTCGGCATAATGGTGCAGTTTAGCAGTATTGATGTTCTTTTTGGTGATATTAAAGCCAAATTAAACATAAAATATGGGTTTAATATGTCCATTGAGGGAATCCTTTTAAAATATTCAACCTACAGCACCAAAGTCTCTATCTGTAAAGATGAACTAGATGTTGTGAAAATCAAACAGCAAGAAAAAACTTGATGAGAACTGCTCAGGTTTATGAGCTGTTAACTATAACCGGATTATTTTTCCTGCAATCAGAGCAACAGGGTGACGAGAACAATAACGTTGTTTACCAACCATAGTCAGTGATCGATTTAGGAGCCCTCATGTCGCTCCCGTCATCATTTTGTTTCTTGTTCTTGGACTTCCAGGCGTGATAAACCTTCAGACGACGGTGGAATTCCTCTCTGCAGGCTGCCAGCAGCTCAATGTCTTTCAAAACAAAACCAGTTTGTTAAAACTCACAGAAATCAATGCATTTAAAATGATTGGCTGGGATCTATTGTCCTGCACTCTAGAAAATATTTTAAAACTTCAAGGTCTTCAGTTTAATCTTCGACCTCCATGCATTTTTTAAAGTGATAAATTTAAAAAGTAAATCAAAACACAACAGAAGAAATGTATTGTCATTTTAAAAATATGGCCTCCATGAAGAAAGAAACTGTTGAAAGAAAATTCATAAAACTTTTACTAAAAAACTGCATTTTTAACGTTTATTAGAAACGATGTAGGAGA
Source organism: Poeciliopsis gracilis (assembly GCA_911649635.1). Classification (NCBI taxonomy): domain Eukaryota; kingdom Metazoa; phylum Chordata; class Actinopteri; order Cyprinodontiformes; family Poeciliidae; genus Poeciliopsis; species Poeciliopsis gracilis. Next base: position 14,891 of record CAJVRI010001216.1, on the reverse strand, counting down.
AACCCTGAACACACTGAATGAAACACGGCGGTGGCAGAGTTATGCTGTGGGATTCCCCCTTTCAATACAGAATGGGAGGAAAACAAACTTATGTACTTGCACTACCTAATCCCAGATAAACTGTATGGTTGCCACTAACTTGTTAATTTAGGAAATGATGTTATATAGAAAAATACTTTATTGATCCAAAAGGGAAACAAAATGTTGTATTAACTCATATTATTTCAAATTCTTCTGATCTATTGTAGATTTACTTGTTAATAATGTCACTCATAAAATTATTACCAGGCCAATATTGTCATTATAGACGAATTAATTAACATTAAAGACTTTAAAGCTCTACAACGTTTTGACTCAGCGGGGCAAATTAATATTCATATTTTCACTTGTTTAAAAAAATACACTTTACATTGTTTTGGTTAAAATTTTAAATTAAATTATATTAAAGTTTGTGAAAAGGTTCTGGTGACATGAATACTTTTGTAGGTAATGACAGACTTTCACTGAGATTCTGAGGACAAATTATCAGTGCATTGAAACGAATTAATAAACAACATAATGATGAGAATCTGCTGCATTTCTAACGAGGTCCTTATGAAACATCATCGACACCATTGTGGATAATTATCCAGATGTCCTTGGAAAGCCAAGCCCTGATGAGAGTAAAGCATGAAGAGAAGCATCAATGTGTAAATCAGCCAAAGGTTTTCATGATGCCTCAGACTGAAAAGGAAAAATTAACAATCCTTTTACTAAGGTAACTATTTCCTCTCCTCATCACAAAGACACAGAAATGAGCAGCAGATGGAAGAAAATCCTCAACTTTGCTCTTTTGATGTCGTTTTAGGCAAGACATCGTGTTCACAGCTGGAGTCCAAGACGCTCAACAGACACTTTGGCAACTAAAAAAACCATCAAACAGATGTGGAAAGATAACGGCGAATGAATTTGGGTATCATTAAGCGCCAAATATGAGCTGGTGCTGAATTATTTAACATGGTGCTTGAAAACTGCAAGCAGTTTGGGAACGAAGGAAGGAAAAATATAAATTTCATTAGCAGCTCTCACACCTAAAGCTGCTGGTAATGGAGGACTGGGAGCTGAACAGGATTCTCACCACAGGAAGTGTTGATGACATCTCTCAGCTCAGCGTACTTCCACTTGCTGAGATCGTACTTTTTCACGCCGGCAGCAGCTTTGGTCGCCTGCACCTGAGCGCCCCTGTGGTTAGGAACAGATGAAGGTGTGTGAGGAAGGTGAAACAGATGCAGGCAGGTACGTTGGAAAAGGTGAGATTAGTAGAGAAAAAGCAAATGTTTTGCTTTTCACTGAAGTGTTTAACTAAAAAATAATAATTGAGTGCGGTTAAAGCAGTACATAATAGTCATATATCAAATATGACTTAAAATAAATTTGACTTCAAACTTGGGGCTCTGTCTCTTTAAAAAACCTTCCGCTCTTTCTGAAACTCCGCCTTCACAACACGGCTCCTTTATTAACAACGTTTTAATCAGCGTTTCACTGAGGAGTCACTCCTATTATGAGCCCAGCAGAGGAAATGTTCCACCAAGTGTTTGCTAATTGCTGCTGGCTAGTCTGAAGGAGCACAGTGGCTGTTCTGTGAGGCAGCAGTTCAGACTCTTGAAAACTGCAGCTCAGAGGAGGAGCTGCGTCTCGGAGGCGGGGCTAGGTCCACCCAGGCGTTCTGCCAGCTGACTGGTTGCCATGGAGATTAAAGGATTTCACAAACATGCATGGGAGAATTAAAGGAACACTCCGGGTTTGTTTTTGATGAGGGAATAATATTATAACATGAGGTAAAGCTCAAAGAAGTCGATTTTACTCAGAACTGCCCTTTTAAGAGACATGCTGGTGTTTGAACAATCCACTCTCTTCTTACTTTATTATTTTTTTTTAGCTGTTTTTGCACAATAAATAGTCTGCGTTTCTCAGTGTTCAGTAAACACCCAACTCTGTTGCACATCCTTTTGATCGCAGACTTTTAAATACATTACTATTATTATCACTATTATGGTTTTTATCTTTTTTCTCAACACTAAAAGCTTTTTGTAATTGTGTGAGCATTTACACCCGACGCTCCTGTTAGACATGAATTTCCCCTTTGTGGGACGCAAAGGCCGTTTCTCTTCTATTCCTGTTTTGTAAAAAACACAGAGAAAAAAGAAAAGCGAGGGAAAAGACGTAGTGCTTTTATATAAATCAGATTAATGGCACCAGATGTAATTTCAGCAACTTGACAGATTGCTCTGTTCTGATCTCATGTCTGCAGCCCCCCTGCTGAGTGGATCCAGTTAATTCTATAATAGGAATGAAGGGATTTGCCTCTGCTAATTACAGTCAGCATCGCGTCTCTGGCTGCTAAACTATGAATCATTGGATTATCTCTTAGAAATCTTACTGACTGGAAAGATGAAACGGATTCGGGATCATTGTCATTCCGGCTGCGACTTGTGCCTGATTGGAAAGGTTGTAAATCTGAAAGGAAGACTTGATTTTTTCGCAGGGAGCAGTGGAAGTGGAGGAACGGCCGGCTCTCTGCTCTGGCAGCAGGTTAAAGGAAAAACTCCTGGCTGAAGGGAACGAGCGGAAGAGAGCGTTTCTCCGAGAGCGTTTCTCCGAGAGCCGTCGGAACATTTCTGCTGCACAAACATTTAATTTGACAAACAAAAATCTTATAACTAGAAAGTCGTAAAAAGCCTGAAGACAAATTTTTACCACCAGTTTGATCGTTCAAACAATGTGATCATAAATAATATTCCTGTTTCACTTTTTTGTTAAAATTAAAAATATATGTACCAGTCCTATGATAGATAATTGTAAATGACAAAAAATCAGCATAAAATCATCAGTAATGTGGATTATTAATTTTAATAATTTGATTGAACAATTAAAAAGGAATCATTTTATTGTTGCATCATATTCTGATTTTACTGTAAATAAATTTAATAATAAATATACAAGCCTTATGATAATTGTGAATAACAAAACAATCAGCATTAAATCATCAATGATGTTGATTATTAACCTCAATAATCTGACTGAACAATTCTAAGGAGTAATTTTGCTGGTGGATTATAATCTGGTATTAATTTCAGGCTGTGGTGCGACAGCAGGGATTAGGAGAGTCTAGGATTAAGTGAGCGACGACGACTGGCGTTAGTTCCACCTGCTCAGGTGTCTTACATGAGTACGTCTGAGGATGAAGAGATAGGAAGACCTGAACAGAAGTCATCGCTGCAGAAAACACAGCAACAGGAAGAGGTCAGTAACTTTTGCACGCTCAGGCCGGCCGGGCCGGGCCGGGCGTTGCGCTGCGTCTACCTGCGCAGGCTCGCGTCGCTCTGGGCGTCTTCGCTGATGAGCTCCGCATCGCTCTGCGCGATCCTCATGGCCAACTCGCGGTCGCGTCTCTCCTGCTCCACCATGGCGGCGCGCTGGACCTGCTCCTCGCGCTCCACGGCCAACTGCGCGTCCAGCTCTGCCTGCAAACAAACACCACAGAACATCAGGAGTCCAACGTGTGGCCCAGGGGCTGTTTGAGGCCCTCTGGCTGATTTGTTTGGCCACTCGATCCACAATGGAGCCAATTTGAGATTCATTTTGTGATTTTTATGCGGGGTGCACCAATTTCCTTAATTTTTAGAGTATGATAATCGGCCAATCGTCAAGCTGTTCTTATCTACCTCAACAAATGTCCAAAACGTGATTTAACATGGAAACTGAAAAACCTGGTTTATATTTTGGATCAAGAATGATTTAGAGACGCAGCACTCAACTCCTAAAATCTAGAACAAACTTCCAGAAAACTGTGAAACAGCTGAAACACTGAGTTTCTTTAAATAAAGGCTAAGTAATAAATGGAAAATAAACCAACATATTCAATCTGTTGTGATGACAAAATGCAACGTTTGCTGTTAGTTTTCACAATCGCTGACTGTACAACATGTTTGTTTGTTTTTAATATTTTCTCGACATAAAACCCTGTGAGCTGCTTAAATGTGCTTCACAAATAAACCTGATTCACTGATTTACTGATTCATTTTTCTATGAAAATTAAACTACTTTTCCTTTTCAAATTATCGTCTGTCTGGTATGTTATTGAAGAGAGATGCATGTTTTCAGTTTTGATCTAAAAACCTGAGTTTTCTCGGCTTTGTGTGGCAGACATTTTGCAATAATTACAGTAATATTTAAACTCCACAGGTTTCTTCCACTCATTTTATCCTCCCTGCTGTGCAGAAGAGGCTGATAAAAAGCTGAAAGCAGGGGATTAATAAAACTAGTTAATCTGATTTTATTAATTTTGTCAGCTGGAAACTTTTTAGTCAAAGTTGAAAAGACAAAACATTTCAAACCTGAATAACTTTTTCCTCCTCCTTCCTCTTCCTCCTGTCTTCCTCTTCCTGCTTTCTTTTCACTTCCATCTCTGCTTTTCTAAGATGTTGAAACAAAAAGTTTCTCTCATTGAAAAGAATCAAATCCATCACTTAGTTATTATTTATTTACAAACATGTCATCAGTTATATGATGACATGTTTTCCACTCACAGCCTTCTGTCCTCTTCCTCCTGTTTACGTCGCTGCTCTTCCTCCTCCCTCCTCTTCCTCTCCTTCTGCATCTCCTCCTCGATGTGTTTCAGTCTCTCCGTCTCTTCCTCCTCCCGTTTCTTCTTCTGCATGGAGGCGAGCAGCTGCTCGGAGCGTTTCACCAGCGCCTGGTACTCTGTGTCGATCTGCTTCCAGGTCATCACCGTGGCCTGGAGGTCAAACAGGCACAAATTAAAGGTCGCGGTTACAAGACAAGCAGCAGGAAATAAAAGAACCCGAAGGCTAAGAATCACAATGTTTCAGAGCCAGAAAACCTGAAAACTAAAAATAAAGTTTTCTTTTCTTCAATAGAAAACACATTTTGGAGTGTTTTGAGTCAGAAATTTTGAGATCTTAGAAATTTTCTAGAAAAAAATGTCCAAAAGTCAAAAATATTTTTTTAACCCTAACCTTCCTAATTCATATTTTTTCTATTTTTTCTTAAATAAATAAATTCTGAGATTAATCTAAACATTTCTGAGTTTTTTTCCAGCAAATTTTTGACTTTTCAATCTAAAAATTGACTTTTGCTGCTCAACCTCTAACAGCGAGCGAAGGAAGGTTGGTGGCACCAACTAACTGACTCGCTCTTTGGTTACCTAGCAACACACTCATTCTTTGGTTACCAAGCAACACACTCACTCTTTGGTTACCGAGCAACACACTCACTCTTTGGTTACCGAGCAACAACCTATTGAGTAACTTGTGCAGCAGCAGTTTCAGGTTGCCTAATTAAGAATAAACAGTGAAGTGAAAACTTAAAACATGGAAGGAGATGCCATCAGTTTGGTAGTTTTTCTAGACATTTACAAAAAAAAAAAATCAATAATTGTCAATATCGACTGATATGAAAGGCTTATAATGCGATACATTTTTCAGTCAAATCGACCATTTCTAAAAAAGTTTTTATTTATTTTTTATTTTCAAACTCAAATATTACAGGATGCAACATTGTTATCTTGAATTTGTAGGCCTAAACACCACAGAGGTCAATCATAAGCGGTATTGATTAGCAATGTTTCCCATGAGGCCACGTGTTACACAAAGTGACAGTAAGTCTGTCAGCTGCACTTTGCAGGCATAATGTCCAATTCCTCGACATATCTGCAAGGCATTGTGGGGATTCATTAGGATGAGTCTCTAACTCTGTCATGAAGAGGTGAGATGACAGATGTATAGAGGGCTGAACGACAGACATTGGCATCTGATGCATTATTCACGCCACGCCGACAGCAATTGCTGAACCTTCAGAGTAACATGTGTGTTTGACAGCAGGGATGGTAATAAATCAACAGTTAGCATGGAAAAAGTGTTTGGAGCAGAGAGAGAGAGTAAGAAATCAGGTCAGTGGCTCCTTAGTGTCAATCAGGATACCAGTGAACGCCGTAATTACATTTGGTAATTACATACAGAAAACTGCAGCACACAGAAATGGTATCATTGCTACTGGAGAATTTTGAGCACCAAATTCAAATAGCATGAAATCGTGTTTCTGATTATTTGCTGCACCTAAAGGGTTCAATAATAAAAGGTGCATATTGCATGGGGAGAGCTGGGATTTGCCTAACCAACTATGATTGATCACGGAGCAAAACAAATTCAATAAGTTAAATTATTGGAGTCTTTTTCACAAGCTATTCTCCACCTCATGTGATTAAAAATATTGATTTACAGAGAAAGAATGAGAAAAGGCCACAAAAGACTTAAAAAAGGTTATGGTGTGTTTTACAGGGATGAGGGCTTCGTCTACAGCCGCATCTCCAAATGCACAAAAAATCAAATCAAATCAATGAGTCAGAGAGCTTAAAGAAAAAATGACCTTTTTCTTCCATGAATAAATATGTTTATAAAACTCCAACTGTTTAATGTAAACATTCAGGGTTTATGCAAGTTTCACCAAGTGAAATTTAAGACTTTTTAAGACCACCATGGACATTTTAAGACCACAATGGATGGAATTTAAGACCTATATTTCCACCTAAATGTATGAATTTTGTCCCTCTAACAGGCAATAAATTTGCAGAAATAGCTTGCTAGCGAGAAAGGGTATGTTAGCAGCTAGTTAGCGTTAGCCTCAACCGTTCTGAATCATGTCTGACTTACACCTCACTGAAAAAATATATAAAATATATGAGATGGAAAAGTCCTTCAAGACAAAATTTAAGACCTTTGGTTAACATATTAAAGGCAAGTTTAATTAAAAAAGTAAATCAATTTCAGACATTTTAAGATGCATCAATCAATAACTTGATTACCTGAGCATCAACAAAAGAATTTTTTTTTACATTATTTATGACAAATTTCTAACTGTTAAAAGTTCAGATAAATAAATTCAAATAAATTCAGACGGTTTCTCCAATTAAAATACAGCATGTAAACAATTATTAAGGAAGTTCAAAGCTTCTATTTATAATGTAAAATCAGCTTTAAGTGACTTTAAAAAGTCAAAAATTGTAAAAATGTTCAGCCAGATGCTGGATGTTAGAAACAGCCGAGACATTTCAATCAAAAACAGAAAATCAGGAAACTTGGAAAAAGAAGCACAAACCAGAAAAGATTTGAGAGAAACATGAAACTGAAATACAAATCTAAATTGTTCTTGTGCACTTTTAAAATATTAGTTTCACACACAATAAACAACGTTGGATATTGACACAAAAAGGAGGAGTTTCTACCTTAATCTTGGCTAACAGAGCATCTATGGCGTTGGCCAGCTCTGCAGCCTGTTTGGTCATCTCCTGCTTCCCTTCCTTCAGTCCGTTCACCACTTCGTTGAAACGCTCCATGTGCTTCTTCAGCTTCTGGACTTTCACCAGACCTTCAATCCTGAATCAACAGAGTAAAGAATTACCTTTTTGTGAAACTTACAGTTCAGAAAAAGCCTTTATTTTAATATAGATCTTCTGTAATGAAAGGAGGACTCCAGGCACTTCATGTCTGAATCAGTTCAATCGGTTTCTGTTTGGATATTAATAGTTATTCTAAACTCTGTTTGCACTCAGACAAATGGAGTTTAAAATGAACTCCGTTTGTTCTGAACTGAGCATTGTTATCCAGTAAATGAAGCTGATTAGCAGTAAATCAGCCATGCATCAGTGGACATGTTGCTACATGGTTGAAATGCATCAATAACCTGTAATTATCCTGTTTTAGCCAGATCACTGAGCAGGAAGCTGAAATGGTTCCATGATTTAAAGTCTGCATTTACTAAAACCATACAGACACAATTTAAATTGAAATAAACAAATCAAAGGAGAATTCCTTTTTGGATTTTGTTTTATCAAATCTACAATTGTTAATATTTCATAGAACTAGAGCGAATATTACAGTTACTTCATTATAACTATACTCAAGTAACTGAGTAAATGAAATTACTACGTAAAACCAAATAAACAATAACAAAGGAAAGACCTTTTTGTTTTGGGTTTGACCCAAACTGCTTTTTATTCCAGCTGCTGTGGTTCTGCTGAGTCAAACCAAACCTTTTGAGCAACCTGTTCCCCTCCTCGCCTGTGGCGGCGCTGCACCAAGAACCACTGACGGAAGCGACACAAACACCTCCAAAAAAACAAAACCTTTCTTCATGAAATTTAAATAAACATGGAGTGGCATCAGATTTTAGCAGTTGTAGGATTTCTCTTTAGTTTTTGGCTAAAGACCACGAGCCATTCCTCCTGCTAGCGCTAGGCTAGCGTTTGTTTGGTTGTATTACCCAGAATGCTCTGTGCTGTAGTCCGCTTTCTGAGTTTGGAGCGGTCTCTGGTCAGCTTGGGTTTCACATATGGATTCGAATCGAACCAGAGTTCACTTCAACCGAACAGAGACCGAGCTTTAGAGGACCAGAGTTCACTTTTTCACACATTCACACTTTCCCAAACAAACCAGACTTTCCAGGCAAACGGACTGGAGCTGGATTAAAGCGGACTGATTGTGGCTGGTGTGAATGCAGCCTTAGAAGCAAACAAAGCAGAAAGACAAGAGGAAACTCACCTCGGCTTGTGTTTCTTCCTACTCAGCCACATGCGGACCGTCTTCTGAATCTTAATACAGGCCAACGCTCTGTAATGCATTTTATTCCTCACTGCAAAGAAACAAAAATACTCAGCGTCATCAGCTGCTTACTTTGAGTTTAAGGAGATTATAATCTATCATACATTTTGTTCGGACTCGACTGAAAAAGAAATATGAGAAAAACAGAACAGCTGTAGGTCTGCTGTGCAGCAGTCTGGTCATTTGATGCTTAAAACGGAGCCGGACCCGGGCGGTTCTGTTTGAAACAGGGAACACCAGCAGCTTGGTGCTGAGCATAAATAACCAGGCTGTGCTTCTTCCGCGGTGTTGAGGCTGGAGGCTGCACACTTTAATATTCAGACAGGAATGAAAAGTGGTAAATTTAAAATGGCGGACGGCTGCAGGCAGCTTTGCTCTTGATGCTACAGTAAAACACACAGAAAACCAACTTCACTGTGACAGGAACTGGCAGCTTTAGCTTCACCACATGAACTACGCTTTTAAGTTTTTAAAAAAGACACCACTTGTTCCTTCAATTACTGGCGTTAAATCAGACTAAATGTTTTAGATTGGCTAAGAAAAGGATTTCTGTTCACAGAATAATGAAAGATGTAATTTCTAATGTTGGCAGAACTTAAAATGTCTATAATTTTGCAGAGTAATTGGTATTATTGTCTGTAAAGTAAAGGACTTAGGTCAAACATGTCGACTAACTTCTTAGTATTTGTTGTAATTCTGACAGAACTGGTGCAACTGGGTCTTTACTATAACAAATCACTGATTAAACTAACCTGCTAACTGAACTAATCAGTTATAAATATTGTTTATGATCGTTTAAAATACCAACTTGTGTTTTTATTACAAAAAGTTCATTTTAACTGCAGAGCTGGAGCAAAAAGCCGATCAATTATTTCACTTTACACAAATACAGTTAAAGCGGAAGGATCATGGGTTTTCCCAAATTACTACACAATTTAAATCACAATCAAGAAGTTATAGAAGGGTTTTATGCATCAAATATGAATTAAAAGGAATCTAACTTTGTAATTTAACACCTTTAAATTGAGCTTTTGTCTTTTAGAGACGAGAATAACATTATAACATAATGTAAAACTGAAAAAAGTTGATTTTGCCCAATGCTGCCTCTATCATTTTATGCAAAACGCACAAAAAGGTTTTTTGTTCATAGTCATTCCTCATATAAAGTGTTAAGCAGTTTTAGTCCAAACATGAATTAATCAACATTAATTTGGCGTTTGGAGCATTGCTGTTTTGCTCATTCTGCAGGGTTTTGGACCTACGTTTGATGACAGACAGGCAGCACCACTGGACCTTCTTCCAGCGGCTGCACAACAACCACTTGTTGACTTTCTTCAGCAGCTCAGCGAGATGCTCTGGATCGGACTTCATGATCTGGTCAAACTCAGCAAACTGAGGCACAGAAACACGTCACACTTTGACCCTTAATGGAGACGGATTTCTGCCACACGTTAAGAGTAAAACATCACCTTTCCTGGGCGGAAGAACACTTTAGTTAACCCAAACTTGAAGTCTTTTTCATTTAGTCCCAACGCTTTGAATAAAGCCTGTAAAGGATCAGATCGACATATTTTTTAATCACTTTTAAACAAACAAGTCAATCAACAAATAAACAGAGAAGCAGATGAGCCGACCTTGCAGAAGAGTCGAGGATTCAGCCGTGTGAGTTTGTCTGGCATGTACGCCTTGTACATGTTGTAGAGTTCGTGGAACGGCGCCCTGGAGGGGAATCCGCCCTGCATCAGGTCCAGAACCGAAACCATTCCTAACAGATCCAAACACAGAAACAAACTTCATTTATCCAACATGCAGAACGGCTCAACGTCCTTCACATGTTTGTATCAGGATGAATCGATTCGGCAAATTTATGCAAGACAGAAGTTTTTTCTTCTCTCTTCACATAAATAGAATGACAAAAACAAAAAGTGAAATAAAAATGTCTTATGCATCTTTTTATCTCTCTATATTAGAGATCTTTGTAGATAACATGCATTTAAACCGTTCCACATTTTTAAAATTTAAATTCAACATATCAAGTTTGGAGCTATATGTGCATTTTATTGTTTATATAAGATATAATTCCTGAGCTGTTTTTGTCATAAACTTAGTTTCCCTTCTCCTACCTGAGCACTGCAGCTGCGAGAGGATCAGCGCTCCTTCGAACTGATGGCTGACCATCTTCAGGTTTGGTTTCACGCAGCGAATGAAGCTGGAGCCCTGAACACGAAACGAATCATGAAGAAGATCCGGTTCAGCCTGGATTCATTTTGAACTCAGCAGTAAGAAACATTGGACTCACCGTGCTGCGAAGCTTCTCAAGGAGCAGGTTCAGCTGTGTCTGTTTGAGCAAGAAGAAAAACTTCAGGCAGAAGTTTTAAAATAAGAGTCATAAAGATTTTAAAATTAAATAAACAGGTCAAGGAGGAAAAAAGATATATTTCTCTAAAGTCCAGAGTTAATTTAGAGAGAGCAAGACTAAAGTTACTTTGAGGGATCCTGGTTCATTTTTGTAAAATAGAAGAAAGGGGTTTATTACACTGCAAAAACAAAATATTATCTAGTTTGGTCTAGAGCAAATATCTTATTGCACTAGAAAAAATATTATCTACAGGCTTGTTGTAAGTAAATAATTCCTTCATATTGAAGAAAGAGTTCAACTCGGAGATTATTTCCTTATAACAGGAAAAACATTTTATTTTCTGTAGCTTTTAATTGGCTTTGGAAAGGGAAAGGGTATTTTTGCAGTGTATTGAGGAGACTTATGCAACTTTCTGAATTCGACCTAAATTAAAAATAAATGCTAAATTATATATTTGGTTTTTCTGTTATTTAGTAAATAGAAATAATTTTCTGACAAACCTAAAACAGTTTAGTCTCATTTATTGGCTTTTTCCCAATAATCTGTCAGTGGAATAAATTATTGACTTAAAAGAAGCTTTATTTCTTGTTGAAAAGTTGTTTTTAAGTTGATTTTATATTATTTCAAGTGTAAGAAAGTAGTTAAACTAAACTATTTTTGATTTTATGTTTTTGCAGTGTACATCCTGAGTCACTTTTCTCAGATCTCATAACAGTTTAATACAATCCCACATTACATTTTTAAGATCTTCTGTCGTTATGAAAAATCTCACAAATGTTCCTGAGTTTGTTTGTTTTTTCTGAAGTCTCACATATTTAAAGTTTTTTTTTGTGAGATCTTGAGTTGCTTATTTCAGATCTTCAAAAACTTCTTCTTGTTTTGCGAGATATAACAATACGTCTGCAAGATCCAAACTTACTGATTTATATGCAACTGAAAGCTGATTTCTTCTGCTTCTAAAGAAAAAAAAAAAACACTGTTGTTTTATTTGCTGTTGCTTTAAAACTCCCTGTTTTTATACCTCAAGCTGACTTTTTCCAGATTTATCCCCCAAGGAAGGTTTTCTCAGAGGAAAGAGGTGAGACTGGAGGGAATCTAAGAGGGGCGTCCGAACTAAGGACAAGCAACTGAGAAACAGGAAGGAAAAGGGAAAAGAGATTAGAGTTAGCTCACTTTCTACTAGTCTGAAAAGAAGCTGAGAGAGATTAGAGGCAGCAAGAAAACACAGAGAAAGTGAAAATGGATGGATTTCACATTCTGATTTCACAAACTTTAATTTAGGCAAAGTTCCTGCACATATAAAACCAATCAGATATAATGCAAAAAGTAAAAACTGAATCCAAATACATATAAAACTAAACAATAAAAGTTATTTATTCTATAATTTGAGTTCTTTGCAATTGTAGAAATTTGCAAAAATCAACAACTTTTTTTCCTCATGCATAGTTGCACATTTTTTGCAAAAATCATGAAAACATTGGGTTTAAGGGACGCTACCTCCCACCTGCAGGTGGCAGTATGTTTTACTTCTACTCCACTGCTGCCTCAGCCTTAATGCAAAGTTAAAAACTGAACAATAATCTTTTCTAATTTTTTCACAAAAATATGACAGTTTTAAACATAATTTGTTTTTGTGCCGGGGAAAATGAAAGAAGTCACGATGCAGTGATGCTTCACTTTTAAATTTGAAAAAAGAAGAGAAAATTATGACCTCAGAGTTTTTCCAAGTTGCCGATTGGTGCAGAAAGGCGCGACCCGCGCCACTGACCTTGAATTTGTTGCCGACGCTGATGAAGCTGAGTTTTCCCGCCTTCTGTTTGGAGTCCTTGGAGGTGCTGGAGTTCTCAAACAGCTCTCGAACAAATTTGTCTTTTGATTCACACACTAAACTCTCCAAGGACATGTGGAGGGCGTCATTATTCTTCTCCACGAACCGCGTCTGTCAACACAAGCGCATTCGCATTCATTTATGTAGTGGAGGGCTTCGTTTGCCACATACTGATGGAGCGCTAACCCACTGAAGAATTGGATACGTTCTGCATGTACCAACAAGTTTCTACATGTGATGGAAATATTTGATTACTCCAAATATTCATTACCCCAAACGTCAGGATTTGACGCACCAACTCAAACTGATGCGTTTTGGATCTATGCTGATTTATACATTCCTTTTTCTATAGCAATCTGAGTTAAAATAATAATTGTTATATTATTGTGATAACTACAAAAGTGACAATAAGAAATATTTATAATTCTATTGTAGCCCCAGAAACTCAGATACTTCTCTTGAAAAACATACCAATGTGCAAATAACTGCAAAGTGTGATTTATGTCCCCAAATAGCACACTGTATCTGCATTTGAAAATATGTTTAAATGCATTCATTTTTTTATTGATTCTCTAGTTGAACAAATAGTGGAACAAAATCATGAAATTACCAACTTTGACAATTTTGGGGGGTTTAAACATCATTAATTATAAATTATTGTGACAATAAATCAGAATTTTTATCATGATAAGGAATTTATTATAATGATTATTTTCATCTGCAATGCAATGCTTATAAATCCGATGAAAAAGTCTTAAAAATTGTTTAAATTTCTGTCCAAACAAATTTGCAAAACATAACAGTAAAACATGTAAATCTCAAAATGAGCAAAGCTAGTAAAGATACTCAGCTCTTCAGCTGCATGCATTCAACACTTTGCAGCTTATTTTCCTTCACCTTTACACCATTTTGTGTTGCTTTGTCACACCAAACTTCAAGAAAATACATTCGAGTGAGAAAACAAAGGGTGTGGAAACTTGTACATAAATAGTAACTCTTGGTAAACAATTTTCACGTAATAAATACCGTTTCATAGCAGACGGCTCCTGCAAAGTGGCGGATCATAAAACCTTCGTCGTCTCGAAGGTTTCTGTGGATTGCCAGCTTTGACTTCCTGGGCACCTGAGCGGGAAAGGAAACACATTTTGGTTAATGTCATCTGGACTGGAGGAATTTTTGCCGGAGCTGTTTTTACGTCCTTGGTGTTGAGATGAGCAGAGAGCTACACTTTAAAAATACGCGCATCCTTTAAAACTTTGTTCAAGGATTCGTTGTACTCATTCAGTGAGTGTGCTTGAATAGGCGGCTCTGAATGCCACTTTCCTCTTGTCGAGTCTGAGTGCTGTCAAAGGGTCCAAACATTGATCATTCTTCAGAAACAACAATGAAAAAAAACGGAGGCAGAAATCGCTGGGAGATTGAGGGAAAACGAGCCTCTGAAAAGCTGCAGAAGGTGTGGAGTGATGTTAGCTCCCCGCACATTCAAGCTTCATTTTTCACCCTATTAAATGCACAGAATGGACTTCATTTAACAGACAACAATGGCATTGCTGCAGCCAGCCGCCTCTAATGGTGGGCTTGAATAAGTGTCAAGGCTACATTCTTTAAAGAATTTCATATTAGCAGATAATCAGGCAGGCTGGCAAACAATGAGGACAAAGACGGCGACCGGGGGAGGGACTGGGACCGTGCGTCACTCACAGAACTGCAAAACCGACTGATCACAACGACACCAAGAACCGAAAACAGGCTCTTTACTTAGACATATGCAAACAAACCGACTCAAAAAAATCAATCATTGCAACACGCAACTAAACATTGAAGTTACGATGAGCGGCTTCATCGTAACTGCAAACCTAAAACGGTGACATAATGATAATTCAAGATCAATGAACTTTAAATTCTAAAGAATATTTAACACTGGAGCAGGAAGACATTTTAAATATGCAAAATAAATAAACAGAACAGCAGAAACAACAAATAAAATGAATTATAAAGTCTGTAAGCAAAAATATCCTTCAAAGAAAGGACTGACTTAATTTAAACA
>CAJVRI010001215.1:0-33098 GCA_911649635.1 Poeciliopsis gracilis | reverse complement strand
GTTCATCTTCAGCTTTCCCTCTTATAATTATACACATCTTTCCTCCGTGTCGAAGCTCCCCTCAGTACCAGATGAGTACTGCACAATTCTCTGGTGGTGGTTGGTTTACTCCTTCTAAACACGTGCTCCTTCCCCATGCCGTTACTCCCCCTGTTTGCTTCCACGTCCTTCAGGTTTCTTTCAGGAATATTCTCACCTATTGCCCGCATCTTTCGACCATTTCTCTGCGAGCCTAATTCCTACTACAGCATCTCGTTTCTGTAACAAGCAGTCTGTACCTCTCTAAGTTTCCCTCTCTAATCTCATCCTTAAAGTTTAGCTTGATCCATTCTCTCTCTTTCACTTCTTGCTAATCGTTTCTTCCTCAGCCAGCCCTTTTCTCCCAGCTGCATGTCACCCCATGCCTTGGAGCATTCCCGCTCCCAGCTGGACTTTTTACCGGCTGCCCCTTATCCCTCGCCCCGCAGCACTTTCAGTGGCATCCCATATGCCAGGCCTCGTCTATTCGATCTTTCCACGCCCTGTCGCATCCTCAGCCGGCCTTTACCAGCATCCCTCTATCCCTCTCCCTGCAGCATCCCCAGCCGGCTCTCATCTACCAGCATCCCAAGCCCTGCGTTCTGTGGATCCAATGCTCCGTGTCCTGAGCAGCTTACCATCCCTCTCCCCGCTGTTCCCCCACTGGCCTTCCCCTTGCTTCCTTTCTCTCTCTCCTCTCCTCTATTGCTGTCACATCATCTCCTTCAGTTTGGATCTTAACCTCACAGTCTAAGTCAGTGCAACTCCTCTCTACTTTCTTATTTTCACTTTCCCATTTCCTATCCCCCCAGCCTCAGCCGGACCTCGGCCTTCTTTTGGGGGGTGACATTCATTGCAGCATCATCCGAGCACATCTCTGTCACGGCACCTGCTTCAGTTTCAGTTCTAATCTAGCAAGCCAAGTCAGCGCAACTTTTCCCTTTACCACTTTCCCTTCTCCTATTCCTCGGCCTCCTTTTGGGGGGACGATGTTCCTACCAGCTTCGGGAATTGCCCTTCCGAGCTTATTGCAAAAAGTTTTGTGATAATCAATGTCCTCGGCCGGGCGCCAAAGACTTTCATTTTGTATGTCAATAAACTCTTCTAATTGTTTTACCTTCTGAGTCTGAGTCTCTCCAGATTGAAATATTAGTCTGTTAACTCACATATTGTTGTTGTTTTCAATGTTTTACTAAACTAAAAGTTTCAGATTTTCTTTCTGATCCTGGTAAAGAAATAAATGTGACTCAACATTCAGGAGTTTCTAATTTACTCTTTATGCTTTTAAATTTACCAGGAAGTTAAACTTTGTATAATAGACTTCAGGTTTTCCTGGAAAGCTGAAGGCAGACGACCAAAAGGGATTTTGGAAAAGGTTTGTAAATTGTTTGTAAAACTATTCAGGGACATTTTCACTTGAAATGGGACAAAAACAACAGAGATAAGACAGAAAAGGAAAAATAAAAGGTCTAATAAATGAATTCCTCCCTCTGTATTAAAACCCGGTGAGTAAGAAGGAGTTGAAATCTGTCTAATATAAAGTAATAAAGTAACAGAAACTCAGAAATGCAGCAGGAAGTTCCTAGGTGTCGGGACCTGGGTTTTTGCTCTTTTTTGTGGGTTTTCCTCTTCCGTCCTGTTTGCTTGCGGTTCCACCTTCATCCACCAGATGGCGCCAGAGGCCGCCTCCCTGGCAGGGCGTGCCTGAGGAAAGGAGGCGAGGCAGCAGATGGAGATGGATTTGATTTAAAACTGTAGGTCACATTTGAACAGAAACACATTTTTCAGTGAGACAAAGAAGCTGGCTTTTATACTTTGGGCAATTCCAACACTCATAAAGGTAAAGGGGTGATGAAACAAAACAAGAAATAATTTACACAAAACAATAAATGGTACCAACAAATATTTACATGCATGCGTATGATTAGAACTGAACTAATCTAAGGTCAATCAAAGACTAAATTTAACTTAATGTAACTCTTCAGAGCGTTACCCTCTGCTATGCTCCAGCAGCTTTTTAACAGCACCTGCAGCATTCATCTCCCTCGGCTGCTGAGGAGACGCACCTGAAAGGTAAGGCTCAAACAATGAACCTCAAACTGAAACAAACTGACGTTTCCCCACATGTCCAGGAAGGATGGCCAGTCCCTCTGCCTGAAAGAATGTTTAAATGTTAGTGATGGGTAAATGAGGCATCATGAAGCCTTTTGACCCAAAGCAATACATTATTGATACTGTATTAATTCTGTATCACTGAATACTTAATTTACACACTCCCAGTCTCTGGAACAACAGCTCTAGACGGCTTCCAACCATTACTTTCCAAAGAAAACTGAACATGTGCTCTTTAGCAACTGATGGCAGCTTGAGGTAACAAATGAACCAATCAGAGTGAAGCTTATTCAGACGGCTCCCTGAGCTCTTAAAGTAATATACACACAATTAAATAAGACCATTTTCAATGAATATTTATTACCACGACATTAATCTACCTTCTAAATAAAAAGTTACTGAGTTGCACATTTTCAAATGCTCTTCAATGACAAAATTCTCTTTTAGGTTTTAGATTTAATTTAGAAAAACAAACAAGTCTGTAATATTATCAGGGAATTAAAGATAAAAACTCACCATTCACTGTTATTCGCCTGTTAAAGTTGAATCAGAAAAAAATGTGGACGCAGCTAGCCAGAAAGCTAAAGGGAGTAGCACAGGACGCAGCTAGCCAGAAAGCTAAAGGGAGTAGCACAACTGTTATTCGCCTGTTAAAGTAATGGAATCAGAAAAAATGTGGACGCAGTTAGCCAGAAAGCTAAAGGGAGTAGCACAGGACACAGCTAGCCAGAAAGCTAATGGGACTAGCACAGGACGCAGCTAGCCAGAAAGCTAATGGGACTAGCACAGGACGCAGCTAGCCAGAAAGCTAATGGGACTAGCACAGGACGCAGCTAGCCAGAAAGCTAAAGGGAGTAGCACAGGACGCAGCTAGCCAGAAAGCTAATGGGACTAGCACAGGACGCAGCTAGCCAGAAAGCTAATGGGACTAGCACAGGACGCAGCTAGCCAGAAAGCTAATGGGAGTAGCACAGGACGCAGCTAGCCAGAAAGCTAATGGGACTAGCACAGGACGCAGCTAGCCAGAAAGCTAATGGGACTAGCACAGGACGCAGCTAGCCAGAAAGCTAATGGGAGTAGCACAGGACGCAGACACGTCACGGACAATTCTGCAGCAGTGATTTGTCCAAATTGTTCCTTTTTTTTTTTTATCTTTAAACGACTATAGGAGTAGTAGTGCGATACAGATCAACTTGATTGATCAACTGACTGGTATTTTCAGTTTCAGTTCAAAGTAGACTGCTGAAGAACGGTGACAAGAAAATACCACCAGACGTTTCACAGCAAAAACAATATTTAGTTTCAGGTAATGTATGGTTTTAATTTTTCCTAAAGTGGAAAACCATCAAATATCTGTTTCTGTCACTGCTGACATCTTTTCTTTATGTCATATTTTGGGAATTTTGACCAAAAGAGTTCACATGGTGTCATCAGGGACATAAACTTCCTGTTTATATTTAACAGTTTCTCAGGGAATTTGGTCTGCTGTCGTTTTATGGCAACAGGTTCTACTCTGCATGAGCAGAAAGACATTTTGATTTTGTGTTTTGTTAAATAGTCCAGCTTTTTATTTTATGTGGAGATGATCAGAAATGTTGAGGGTTTCAGAACTTCATGCAGAAGACGATGTTGACACGTTTTGCACGTTTAGCAGCCCATAAAAATCCTACTGATCAAAACTCTAAATTTAACTTTAAGTGCATTAACTGTCATCTTCTACAGGCTGTTCTTGGAATCTGATATTTACATATTATAAATAGATAAATGTATTTCTTGTAGAAGACTGAGGCATTTAGTTAAATCACAGAACCAGTTTCCATTTGGACACAAATCCAGTCGGTCACAGGAGAACCCAGACAGTCAACCTTTGGACCGGACTCTGGAGAACCTGGAGAAAACCCAGACATGCAGAAGGAGAACATGCAAACTCCAGGCTGGGATTCAAACTGAGTGTCATGTTTGGTTCCAGTTTCTTCATTTTTGTTCTACAACAGCAGAAGTTGTGTCAAAAATGCCAAAATGTTGGAAAAACGTTTTGAATGAAAATCTGTGAGAAAAAAGCCACCAGTCCACAAGTATCCTAATTCCAAACACGTTCACTTAAATTTTCACTTTATGGTCACAATACTTATTGACTGTATCTAAGAATATCAAGTATATTTAGAATTTAGCTGAATTTAGGTATGACATAATGCAATATAAAATATACAATAAAATGCAACGAGGGACTTTTAATGTCCAGCAGGTGTCAGTATTCAGTGATACAGAATCAATACAGTATCAATACAGTATCAATACAGTATCAATACAGTATCAATAATGTATTGCTTTGGGTCAAAAGGCTTCATGATGCCTCATTTACCCATCACTATCATTTAAACATTCTTTCAGGCAGAGGGACTGGCCATCCATTAAAATTAAGTAAGATTAATCATTATTTAAGTAAGATTTGTTTATCTGCGCGTCTTATAAACATACAGTTTGGCAATTTAGAGTTAAGGTTGTGATAATGTGATTTGTAGTTTGTTTGTTGTCCCTTGCTGCCATCTGATGGACAAATTGGTTATAGCCGTTTGTGGTGATTGAAAATAACTTTTATTTGTTTGTCCTCTGTATGTTTTTGTAGAACCACTCTCAGCTCCATTAAAGGAAATCAAGACCGAACAACGTTTTATCATTCTTGACCGAATGTTCTATTTAAAGAACATAAAATAAAGGGAGCACAACAAATATAAAATCAGCATCATTAAGATGTTCTAACATTGTAGCAAAGTTGGAACCGTGCTAAAGTTGTATTGGAGTTGTCATTCTAGACGATTATGTAAAAGGAAGTTTGTGAACTTCCCCAGAATGAGTTGAACTGAATCACTGTGAGCTCTTCAACATGTTTCAGTTTGTTTCTCCAGTCACTTTTAATCAGACCTCTAATTTCTTTAACTGACAATCTTTTATATGCATGTATTTGTGGAGTAATTTGTCTCAAAATGTTATAATTTAATGTAAATTTAGAAGTAAAACATACAGAGAATATTGTTTGCATGTTCCTACCCAACTCTCGTTTTAATAAAATGTATTGTGTAATGTTTTTCATTTATAATTAACTTTTTGCTATATTGTTAGAAATAGCATGAGGATTAATATTTGCAACATTAATGTGAAGATTAATATCAAAAGATAAAATTGGAAGATGTGTTAATGAGTTCTTGGTTTTGCTCTTTTTGTTCTTTATGGTTTATTTCACATCTTTTTATTTCTACATATGGAAAGAAAATAAAAATTCTTCATTATAGAACTATTACAAAGAAAGTTTCTTATTTTCATAAAAAATTTAAACCAACATTGAAAATTAAAGTTTGCAACAAGCATTTATTGAAGGTAAATCGGGGGAAAAAAGCAGTTAGCATATCTGCAGACCCCACACATCCTGGACACAAACCGTCTAAACTTTGACCTTCCGGTCAGTTTCATGTTTCTGATGTACAAAATAAACACATTCAGCACATGCAGTGTCACAACCTGTCCTTTTAATCATACACACATTCATATACATATCATTCGTTTCATTCATTATTTTCTCTCTAAAGTTTGTACATGTATACTTAACGTCAGCGAGCTCTGTTAGTCATTCTTCCTTCATGCAGACAATCTTGACCATGAAAGCTAAATCTAATAGAAATGTGAAACATTTAATAATAAACTGCGAAATACATGGATATGAAATGAGAAAGTTTAGAAACAGAAAGAGGGAAAAGAAACCAACTTTAACAGAGAAGCAGACGTTACTTTGTGTTGGTGAAAGCAGCTCGGAGGGAAGACAGGATGGTGACAGAGTGCAGTTCTACGCTTGTACAGCAGGTGGCAGCATCCCCGCTTTATTTGCTTTGTTATCCATCTGTAAGCGCTTGGTTTATGCTGAGAAAAAAACGAGGAAGTGTTGTGTAACGTCCAGGTTTTTTCTCTTTAAAACTGCCAATCTTTTTCTAATTATCTGATTGTTTCTTTCGGTTTTCGTTCCGAGTCATTAGTTCGGCTCCCTGTTAACCAGTTTCTCCATAACAATTAAAGGAAACTTGTGGAAAAACCTTCAGGAATAACGGAATCCGCAGAGGAGCCGCCCGAGCAGTGAGGAAATGTAAGCCTCAAACTTTCTCAGTCAGCAAATAGTTTTCATTGCTTAATTTATTTATCGGTGTTTATATTGACTTAACTTTCTCCAACAGTTAAATGTGTGACTAAGTTTAAGTTTAGAGAAATGTAACTCCTGTCCACTGAGCTTCATTAATCATCTCTAGTTTTAAAACCACAATAGCTAGATAATAGATAATAGATGATAGATTTTTCTACTAATTACTGAATTATTTGAACACAGTTTGTGATTAAAGCTTTAATTTATGAAATATTTATTATAAAACCAGGTTAATTTCACATGAGCAGGATGCACTGGCTGGATGATGCAGGTGGAGCAGCAGGAGGAGTAGCAGCAGCTGGAGCAAACAGTGCCAGAAATAGATTATTATTAAATAAGGATTGTCAGCACATACCTTTTTCAGCACTGCCAGACAGCTGCAAAACCTAAAGCATGACATTTAGTAGAAAGGAAAGGTGATACGATGAGACAGTGATGTTATGGAAGAAATCAGTGAAAGTAGTAGTCTTGTATTTACCATTTGGGTAAATACGAGAACAAAAGTGAGATGGGAAGCAAAGCATCATAACACATTACAAGCTAACTGACTACAACATGCTACAGAGGGGGGGAGTGGTGAGGTGACATTGTGCTTTGATGATTAGGGTAAAAATGAAATAATCAAAGTTCACATACACCTTTAAAATTACCCTTTTGCTTTGAAGAATGACACCCAATCTGTACAATGAAATAAAAGATTGTGTCATTGAAGGCTTATATAGTAGGAATAACTGTAAAACCTTGTCTGGCATTTACATACCTGGAGGAAGTTGCTCCTCAACTTGTGAGGCCAGAGTAACCATTTTATGGTCATTTTCCTCCTGAAAGAAAACCCCAGCAGCAGCAGCAGCAGGAGCAGCAGCAGCAGCAGCAGCAGCAGCAGCAGCAGCAGGAGCAGCAGCAGCAGCAGGAGCAGCAGCAGGAGCAGCAGCAGCAGCAGCAGCAGCAGAGCAGCAGCAGCAGGAGGAGCAGCAGCAGCAGCAGCAGGAGCAGCAGGAGCAGCAGCAGCAGCAGGGCAGCAGCAGCAGCAGCAGCAGGAGCAGGAGCAGCAGGAGGAGCAGCAGCAGCTGCAGCAGCAGCAGCAGGAGCAGCAGCAGCTGCAGCAGCAGCAGCAGGAGCTGCGTGGGCTAAACTTAGCTGTTTTAGAGGACAGAAAATGTAGATTATTCTTCTGTCTACTGGATTGTTATCCTCTATTACATAGTTTGAGTATCACAGAAATTTCTTTTGAAATTCATTGAAATTATTATGAGTGTCTGGAGATAAACATTTTTCAAAAAGCATAAAAACTCGGTCTGCAAAGTCAACTTCCATTTTTTGCAAATTTGCTCTCTTTTTTCTTTTTTTCCCTCCGAAGACTTTTTGTGGCGCTAGTGGCTCACATTTTAGACAGTAGATTGACAGGAAGGAGGGCGAGGAGAAGGGAAGACATGCGGCAAGGGTCGCTGGGCCCGGGAGTCGAACCCACGACGTCCGCGTCGAGGACTGAGGCCTCCAAACGTGGGGCGTGCTGTGGTGGCGCAGGGGTTAGCACGCCTCACAATTTTGCTCTCTTATCTGGCTTTTGAATCTATATAATTCACTTTGAATATCACATTCATTCAGCAGTTTGTTGCATTCAATTATCTCATCAACAAGAATGCTCTGAAAAAAGCAAATTGTAAAAGAACTGGCTTTCAGTCCACATGTAATCTGCAGTTTGCCATTAATTATTGCATCATATGTATAGTTTATTAGTTATACTAGCTATTCAGATTAATTTATTATATTTTCATGGATTATAAGCAGATTTGCTCAATCAAATTTTTTTGTCCCTATAATTTCAGCATACTGGTAGATTTACAGTTTATTTTTCCAATAATTACATGCTCAAAAAAAAAAGACACAAAAGTAAAATCTGCTTTTCTTGCTTCAAGAGTGCAAATATGATGGGAAATAAAAAAAGTTGTTTAAAGAGATATATTTGATTTTGATAATCAGTGAGCCTCCCTTCTTAAGCCGCTGCCCCCGCGACCCGACCCCGGATAAGCGGTAGAAGATGGATGGATGGATAATCAGTGAGTTTGATGTGTAAATGTAAAAAAAAAATAGTTTCAAATCTTCAGTTCTTTCCTGGCTAAGATTTTATTTTCCTACTCCAATCAACATACAGTTTCTGCTCACCTTTATTGCTGAGAAGTCAACATATTTCTTATCTTCTGTCAGTGTCAGAAAAAGTTGACTTCACACCATCTGGCCCAGGTCAGTAAGGCACATGGCTGGCTTTTGAGATTGACAACAGAAAATAAGTTCTCTCACCTTCTAAAACCCTAGAACAAAGGTGAACAGTGAAGGGCTGAACACCTACTGATGTAAGTGTTGAATATGCTGAATGATAAAAGACCACTCCAGACACCATGTCTTTGAGAGTCATGGTGCCTTATCCTTGCTGAGCGCATCTCCAGATCCATGAGTATAGCTTACTGGCTCAGAAAGCAAACAGCAGTCCATCAACCAAGTTACTTGTTGTGCATTGTAGCAGAAGGTATGAAACTAGAAAAAAACAAAAACAACTCTCAACAATTTTCCAGCAAGTGAACTAGCTTGGAACAGTGGAAGAGATCAGTGACAGCTGGAAGTAATGAAGTTTTGACATAAAGTTTGGTCAGTGAAATAAATAAAGCATCTATCTGTCTGTCTGTCCATCCATTTGCCTGCCTATCTATCGCTTTCTGTCACTCTCATTCTCATTAAAGGCTTTTTTCAAAGAATTTAATACATTTCTGTAAGTGCATAAAGTAGTCCACAAGCATAAATTGTAGTCAACATCTGGTGTGAATTGCATTAGAGATATTTTTTCTAAGGACAAAATGTGTATAATAATTATTTTATATGGCTAAACATGTTTTATGTTTGTAAAAGAGTGCAAGTTGTCTTCACTAAATATGTTTAATACGTTTTATTATATAAACCTCTAGTCTTTCAGCAGAAAGATAATCCTCTCTGCCTCCTGTTCAAACATCAAAATAGAGAACCTAAGATTCACATAGAAACTTCTTTAAATGTTATTATGAAGGTTGTTGCTGTCAGACAAGTGCAACGAGTAACTTATTTTAAATTAAAAACTATGTTTGTTTATGTACTAATTCACATAACTATTCATTACAGACAAGTACTGCGATGCCCTTGTTAAATGGCTAGAATGAATACAGAGCAAACTAATCTTAAAAATCAATTCCAGACAGCACTTAAAGACTAGGCTACATATCCATGTAAACAATCATGATTTTAAAAAATATTGATGACAATTTGCTGCCACCTACTGGCTGATATTTGTGACTGCATACAGAGTGAGAGCTTGAGAAACAGAGAGCCAAACAGGGAGAGACGCAGAGTGAGAGAGAATATGCATGTCATATTGCTTTTGACAAGCAGAAATTAATATGCCTATTGCTCAAAATGTGGCGTTTAATAAATCAGTTTTGGATAAGATTAGTAAGAATAGAATAGAATAGAATAGAATAGAATAGAATAGAATAGAATAGAATAGTGGGTCACTAAAAACACACATGCAAAAGGCACTATGCACATTTTACAATTACTGCAATAAGTTTCCTGTTTATATCTGCAGTGGGAGTAAACAATGGATGAACGCATGTCCATTACAAAATTGTTCTAACATATAGTTAAAATTCAAATATATAAAACGTTTGATCATTTTGAGTTTTATAATTGAGTTAAAACAAAGATTCCAACATCAACGGAAAAACTCACTTTAACTTCCAAATCTCTAAGTCATTCGCACATGCGCAGTCACTTTGCTGTTATCTTCGACCGTCATCAGCACCTCTCCTTTTGCTGCAGCGCCGTTTTTTCATCCGACGTTTGTATAGAACCACAAGAATGAGGTTATTCAAGAAACAGCTATCTATACCACATTTAACCGTGCAAATCAGACGTGCAGGGACAGTAACACGGGGAAGATCGGTCATATATTTGAAACAGGTATGAAATTATTTTGTGAAAGTATTTTAATGTTACTGATACATGGGTACATGTTCTTTTTTTTCCCTCTTTATTTTAGTTATTTTTTTTAGTTTTTACTCGTGTTTGAAAAACTATAACAACAAATAGAGACGTTTCATTACTTGGGAAATAGGCGAAGAAGATTTGTTAAACTGGCGCATATTGATATAATTCATCTGTGACACACTTTAAAAAACATTAAATATAAAAATACATCTTTCACATGAGGAAGTAATAGCTGAGGTTACTGACTGATCTGGTTCAGACAGTTTGACGAGGGCGATGTTTGTAAATATTGTGTAAAGTTTGCAGACGCCTAAAAAATTATTTTAAGTAACAGGAATTTTATTAATGATATGTGATGAAGATTTTTGCCACTGACTTTGTAAAGCTTTCATTCATGCTGTCTTCAGTAAATCATTCTAAGTTTGTCTAATTATCATATATATTTATTTATCTGTTTTAATGTTAACTGAGTTTTAAATATGAAAAGAGTTAAACGCTTGGATAGAAATTAAATACTTTAATATATAAACATACGCATTTGCTTGCACTTGTTTGTTGAAAAGTCTGTGACCGGAAGTTAGATTGTTGATGCCGGGTGGCAAGATACAACTCTCATGTTTCCATCCTGGTCTTTCTGGAGGTAGGCCTACCCTTTTTTTTTATTTGAAACATTTATTGAAAGTAAAAAAGAGAGCCAATGTATTTTTCTGGTACATAATGCACCCTCCACCCTCTGAGCCTCCCTGAAAGGGAGGCTGAAACCTGGAAGTTTTTTTTATTATTATATACAACAAACTGTCTATTGACATCAGGGGTACACAAACCTGAAAAATTTGAAAATAAAAGAAAGGGAGAAAGTAAAGACAAAATAAAAGGAAAAACAAACCATTAAGGGTTTTCCAGCAGTTTTAAATTGTTTATCATATTATATTGTAGGTACACTTTTGCTCAGTTAATAATTCATTTTTGAAAGCAGTTGGTGTTGTTTTGTCTCCAACCATGAACAGGACGCAGCTGAAGCGCTCCAGCTTTTTGAGGATGGCTCTGTCCGGCTCGGAAACGACGAACCAGGATGAGCACAAAGAGTCTTTCATTCTTCGAGCTTTCAAGATAGCAGTTGTGGTCGCACTTTACTGGTTTGTTTCAATAACAATGATTTTCCTCAATAACTACCTGCTGGACAACCGAGAGCTGGATGCGCCGTTGTTTGTCACGTTTTACCAGTGTGTGGTGACCGTGGGTCTGTGCTGGCTCATGCAGCTTTTCGCCACGCTCTGTCCCGGACTCGTCGACTTCCCGTCGGTCAGATTCGACGTGAAAACGTCGCATGAAGTCCTGCCGCTGTCCATTGTTTTCATTGGAATGATCACCTTCAGCAACTTGTGCTTAAAATATGTGGGAGTGGCTTTTTACACAATCGCACGATCCCTGAGCACCGTCTTTAACGTGCTGTTATCATTTATTATCCTGAAGCAAACCACATCATTACAAGCTCTAATCTGCTGTGGGATCATTCTTGGTAGGTCAACTTGTTTTCTGCTGATTATTATTTAACTGCATCTTACACTGGTATTTTGTGTTTTTTTTCTAACATTGAGTAGTGACACTGGATTACAGTTTGTCTCATCTGTAATGTTTTGATATTTGTGTATTCCTGTTGGTATTACCATGCAAAATACATCAACAGGAAAAGAACAAATGTTAGAGTAGGCCCTAGCGTTTTTTGTTTTATTTATTTAACCACGTAAATCCTATAGGAAAAAAGAAAACAAAAAACATATTTCCTAAGATGGATTCATCCATTTTCTAAAACTACTTATAAAGTTACTTAGTGGTGCTTGTGGAAGGTCCCCTTCTGATTGGTTACTGAACCAGTTCACAGGACATGGACATATGAAACAAAAAACAAAAATAATTCTGATTATATGCAGTTATTTCAATCTGGAGAGAGACAGACAGAGGGGAGACAATTAGAAGAGTTTATTGACATACGTAATTAAAAGTCCTTGGCTCTCGGGCCTCGGCTGAGGACATTGATTATCGCAAAACTTTTTGCAATAGGCTCGGTTGAGCATTCCCGATGCTTGTAGGAACATCATCCCCCAAAAAGGAGGCCGAGGGTTAGTGATAAAGTGATAGAGGAGAGGAATTACGCTGACTCAGTTTGCGAGGTTAGAACCGAAACTGACAGTGATGTGTTCGGATGAGGATTGAAGTGCGAAATTCGGTTCCCCTGTGAAAATCTGTTCTCCCTGTGTCGGGAGAGCGCATTACAGCCAGAGAGGCGAATGTGGCGAATCTGATCATTTTGGAATTTGGAAACAGTTGCTCTTTATTCCCCAAGGTTATGGCGTAAGGAGAGGAGAGAATGGTTTGTTCCCCCTCCATAATATAGTAACAACTGAATTTATCAGCAAGTTTTTTTTTCTGCTTATTCCTCTCATCATCAACAATAAGTCGTGTGATTTTGGTAGCATTTGTTCCTTGTTTGCCAGAGTTATGAGGGGGGGGGGCATATATTTTAGGTGACTAAAATAATCTGTTCCCCCTCCATAAAATGGGAACAAATTAATTCGCCTGCACATCCTTAACTGTGTTCATTCCGGAGCCTAAGGCAAACATGCAACGCAGGGGTAATTTTTTTTCAATTGGTGGGCTTCCCAGTTTGCTGTGGTGTGCTGATTTATGTATGTTGTATAATGGTTAATAAATTACATTTTGATAACTGTGTTTGATATGCATCCTTACAAGACTTTGATATAAGACAGCTATGGAAAGATAGTTTAAATCCCAAGGCACCTTAACTTTGAGAAATGAAGAGAACATTTTTCTGATTAATTAATTGGTTCCCATGTTTTGGAGGGGACACAGGTTATTTCAGGCAGCTGAATTATCCATTTTCTCCTCTCCTTACGCCATAACCTTGGGGAATAAATAACTGTTTCCAAATTCTTAAAAATCTTTACATATACACTACGTGTTGGAAAACTGTGTTTGGTGACTTATTTCTGCCAGGATTACGTAAGAAAAGTTGGAAAAAAGCGATTCTCTTGGCGTTTGAAATAATACAAAACAGCGTCAGAAGACCTCGTTTATTTATTTATTTTACAGTTTTTTAAACAACAGCTGCCAATTAAACTGAACATTACAACCTTGACATGATTATATGAGTTGTTATGAAATCGATCAGAAGCAACGTGAAAATGATCATATCCGCCACATTCGCCTCTGGCTCTAATGCGCTCTCCCGACACAGGGGTAACAGATTTTCACAGGGGAACCGAATTTCGCACAAGACCTGTTGGAACAGCGTCTTACCCCGAGGCAGGCGTGGCGTGAGGAATCCGATGGGAGGGGCGGATGAGCGGGCTGACAGCGGTCATGTGGCGGTGAGAGAAGCTGTTGACGAGGCTTAACCAGAGCGAGAACCGGTGGAAAGGCGATGCAATGAACAACGGTGGTGGAATGGAGTCATGAAAAAGTCATGAAAAATGTTACTATTAATAAAAACATTGAGTTTCAGACAGTTTTGGCATAAATGTTTAACTTAAATTCAGTTGTGATTTCTCAGTACTTTATGCTTTTGCATTTCAGGTGGATTCTGGCTGGGTGTGGACCAGGAAGGCCTGGCTGGGTCCCTGTCTTGGTCGGGTGTGTTTTTTGGGGTGCTGGCGAGTGCCTTTGTGTCTCTCAATGCCATTTACACCAAGAAGGTGATACCTGCTGTCGATGGAAGCATCTGGAAACTGTCCTTTTACAACAACATCAATGCGTGTGTCCTCTTCCTTCCTCTCATCCTTGTGTCTGGGGAAGTGGGACAAGTGGCCAGCTTTAGTGGACTGACCAATCTCCGCTTTTGGGGGATGATGACGCTAGGAGGAGTGTTTGGTTTTGCCATCGGCTACGTCACAGGCCTCCAGATCAAATTTACCAGCCCTCTCACTCATAACGTCTCAGGAACTGCTATAACAGGAACTATTATAGCAGTGGTGTCTGACTCATCCAGTAAGAGCTTGCTTTGGTGGACCAGTAATATGTTGGTTCTTGGCGGCTCTTCAGCTTACACCTGGGTCAAAAGTAGAGAAATGCAGAAATCTACACACAGAGCGCCTCAGGACTCTGCCAAGGAAAAACGGCTTTCTGAGGATAAAGAGAACCCTGGAGTGTAAACACACTTGATCAGTACAAGTAAATTATGAATGTGAAATGCTCTTGAATTTGGAATGATTGGAATTTAAATGAATATAACAGTCTGTTTAAGAGTCTAGTTTTCTGTCAGCTTTTTGTTACGGTTTTATACTATTTACATTTTTTTTTTATAGTTTAGTAAACAAAGGGAAGAGAAACAAACTCTGCTTGAGGGTGATTATAATAATAAGTTTTGTGGTATCACCAAGACATTTTTTACACATTAGGGAACTTTTCTACAACTCAAATGTGAGTGCAGTCTTTTCACAAAGAAAAGGTCTGCAAACGTCACTGTCACTGCTAAGTTTAATCTGGGGATTTACAGAAAGTCTTGTTAAAGGTAGAATGAACAGCATATAAAAGGCATTTATTAGTTGATATTTATTTTATAACTTTTTCTTTAAAAAATTATTGTAGCCTTCTAGTTCAGGACTGCATGAACTAGAAATTTCTTTGGAAGAAATTGTATACTTTGTGAATGCTTTGATTGTTTTCAATCTACTCTCTTCAAATACTGTCTATGTAAATGTAATATATTTTGACACTCTTGTCAAATAAAACTACAAAGACCTTGTGTGTTTCTTCTGTTTGTTTTGGTATGTTGAAATTTTGATTTAAAGATTGATCTTTTATCATAGTAATTCGTAGAATAAACAATCGTGACCAATGTAATAGTTTGTTTTGTAAGTCTGAAAGGCATTGGTTGGGCAGGTAAAAATCCAGTATTTTCCTCTTCTTTCCTAAGTAATGATTAAACCCTGTTAAAATTCTGACTGACAACATTTGTAAACTTTGTCCACAGCTCTTCTCAGGAACTAAATTATGTACTTAGTGTCAAAAAGACTGCATCAATCATTTTAATAGAAAAGACATGTAAGGATGCAGTACAACAAAATACCATAGAACGAATGAAGAAGAAACCAAACAGCCAGAAATAATAATGATAAAGTTGTATTTTTTTGTGATTTTTGTTTGCAGTTCTGTCCAGAGAGCAATTGCCAAACGTTAAAAATAAGAAGCTTCATGCCTGTCATTTCAGAAATAATATAAAAATAATTTTTTATGTATGACTTATAGCCAGCCTTCTTCCTCATTTTGTTCATCCCTTTTAAGTCACTGCCTTTGATGCTGCTACCCCAACAGATGATGACAGAGGACATTGCACTTCACAGCACCTTGCTTGAAACTGAGGAATCTAAGCTTCCTCCTTAAGTACAGTCTTTTCTTCCTGTGTACAGCTTCAGTGTTGTGTCTCTAGTCCAGTCTGTTGTCCAGGCAAACTCACAAGTTATTGTCCATATTCAAGATGAGATGATTATTCCCACAGCATGTGAACAATTCCTCATAAAGTCACATAAACAAGAGTTTCTTTCTCTTGCGGAAGCAGTGTGCAGTAACGTGTTTTATTTACTGTTGTTACACCTTGTATATGTCACCTGCTCCATTAGTGCATTTGCATTTAAATTGTTTTTTGCGTAGTATAATTTGACCTTTCAGTTCTTGACTTCTCTGAATGGTTTGCCATTAGTAGAGATATAAGGTTCTAAGAAGACAATCATATTCCAGAGTAATGAGAGCATGATAACAAAATCATGCTTAATAATGGAGAGTAGTGATTCTAAATCATCACCTGAGCAGCATTAATACATGAAGTGTGGGTTGAATAAATGTTTGCTAATTTTTATTTTAATATTGGATATGATATAATAAATTCCCCTTAAAGTAATTAATTTTGCTGAATAAAATGCACGCCATAAAAGCTGAGTATATGTCATATTACTAAAAGTAAGTCGACAATAATTGTGGCCACAGACACCTATTATTGCTAATTGTGCGGTAAAAACTAACAATAATGTAGAAGGTCGCACAGGGTTAACTCGGTGGGTTTGATGCTGTCATGACGTGTGATCCAATAACTTCCAGTGGCTCCTTTGTTGTTGTTATCATCAATTTATTCCATAGCTCAGCTTAAATACTTCAGACTTTAAAACTGGCACATGTTGACCAGGCTAAACCATAATGATGACAACAATAAACAATATTTAATACGGTCAACAGAAATTATGACCCTCCACCTAGTGCACCCGTTACCTCCTACATACTGATTCAGTGCGTCAGTACGGCTCACCTTCATACTAAGTGACAGCCACGCCCACCTACGACACACCCACCACCAAGTGTCACAGCTGTGAGCAATAGCCACATAAGTAATGCTCATTTAGATCATTTGGCTCTTACATACCGGCCCCTAATTATTACACAGATAATTATTTGTAATGTTAACATTGTAAGAGACAAACCTAATCAATAAATAATCATAAATTTGATCAATATCAAATTCATTCTAATCTATCCTTTAAATAAGCATTCAACTAGAGAAAGGAAGTCACTGGTGATAATAAAGTAGAGAAAAAGGTTATTAAATGTTCATGGTATCTCGGCCTCCTGAAGCAGGCACAACTTGGTAATGGGTCTTTCCAGGTAGTTTGTCTTGGTCTTGATGCGAACTGATCGCACAAGTCCTCCTTTGTCAGGAACAATGTTCACAACTCTACCCATTAACCAAGTGTTGCGTGGAGCAGAGTCATCCACGATGAGGACGACATCTCCTGGAATGAAGTTCCGTCTCGTTCTTTGCCACTTCTGTCGTTCTTGTAGTTGAGGCAAGTATTCCTTTGACCAACGCTTCCAGAAGAGATCCGCCATATATTGCACCTGTCTCCATCTTCGTCGAGCGTAGATATCATTCTTGGAAAACACTCTTGGTGGCATTGAAGGTGTAGTCTTTAAAAGAAGAAGATGATTTGGAGTTAGTGCTTCCAGGTCCTGGACATCAGTAGATGCTTTGGTTATAGGTCGACTATTGATAATGGCCTCAACTTCGCAGAAAACTGTGTGAAGAGTTTTTTCATCAAGACTCTGTGTCCTTAAAACAGAATTTAACACTTTTCGAACAGACTTAATGAGACTTTCCCATGCACCTCCATGGTGTGAGCCAGTAGGAGGATTAAAAGACCATTTTATTCCCTTTTGAAGGAGAGTATTACTGATCAGAGTTTGATTCCATCTTTCAATTTCTTCTCTTAATTCCCATTCAGCTCCTACAAAGTTGGTTCCATTGTCTGAACGCAGCTTGACCACGTCTGGCAATAAATCTTTGGAGACCATTGATGAAGGAATCAGTATCCAGTGATAACAACATCTCAAGGTGAACTGCTCTTATTGCCATACAGGTAAAGATGACTCCATATCGTTTCAACAGGCTCCTGCCACGCTTAATTTCAAAGGGACCAAAACAATCCACACCCACACAAGTAAATGGGGGCTTGTCTGGATACACTCATTCCTGTGGAAGGTCTGCTGTAAGGTATTTTTCTTGAACCTACAAAAATAACCACAGACAACGTATATGAATTAAATATGGTCAGGCTTCTGCAGAAGGAGAAGTCTCCATGAACAACTTCCTTCAAGCCGTTCACAGAGAGTTCTGATCTGCTTTCACATGAGCTCCTCTTTATTGTAAAAGAAAACAATCACATGGTGCAGTCAGGAAACAACAGAGGTCGTAAAACACTTAACACAAACAGACCAACAACTCAGTTCCAGGTGTGATATCTGACCTACTATCTGAGCCCAGTTCAGCTCTGGGTCAAACTAGCAATTAAGGAAGTGAGCAGATAAACACAAGAAGAATTTAAGGTCTGAGAACCATAAAGTTTTACTACCTCTGTGAAGACAGTCGTCAGTTTATACACACACAAGAGAGGAAACACTTTAAACTAAAAATCACAATAACGCTGATTAACATTAGACTGAATATAAACTAAAGTAATAACAAAATGATAATACCAAAAAATATCTAACATCTGCCATTCGTTGAATTCCTGGTGCAGCATGGAGTCGTCGACAAGTCATGCATCTTGATAAAGTCTTTCTGATTGCAACACTGGCACCTGGGATCCAATACTTTTGACGCAGTTCAGCGAGCATATGATCACGTCCACCGTGGCCTGTCTGTTGATGTGTATGGCGCAGTAAGATTTCAGAGATGTGAAGGTCTTTAGCCAATATGGCTGGGTATATAGTTTCAGCAGGCATAGCTGCTTTGCTTAGCCTTCCACCAACTCTTAATACACCACCTTCAAGAATAGGATTAAGCTTGTAGAACTGACTTGTTTTCTTCACACTTTCATGTTTCTGCAAACTTGTCATTTCTTCTGGATATCGCTTTCTTTGACAATAACAAATGATGGCACTCTCAGCTTTCTCAAACTCCTCTACTGATAAGGCTCCCAATGCAACATCTTTCTTGTAGACATTCATTTCTTTCGTAAACCTTTCTTGAAATTTATCATCATCAAGATTGGAGTCTGCAAGTTCCAGCTTCAGTTGTGCTCTCTTTTGAGCCAGTTTGGAAAGCAATTGTTTGAACCTAAGTAGCCACCCAACCATTGTTTTTAGTTTGTTCCAAGAGGAAAATGTATGAATGAAATCTATAATTGGATCCACTTGCTCATTAAGGCATGTTGCATTAATAGAAACCAATGTCTTGACCTCTGGACCTTCTGGATCCTCCTGAGCAAAATAACTTATGCCCTCAGGATTTTTAGGCCATTTCCATTCAGGATAATGAAGAAACTTTGGTCCAGACATCCAGGTATTTGTCTTGAGAAGAGACTCCACACTTGTTCCTCTGGATGCCAAATCTGCTGGGTTAATACTGGTAGCAACGTACCTCCACTGTAAGGGATTTAACAAACTGAGCATCTCTCCAACTCGATTTGTCACAAAGGTCTTAAACCTCAATCTTTCATTCTTAATGTACTTCTAAACTGAAGTACTATCAGTCCAAAATACTGAGTCTTGTAGTTCCATCCTTTTCTCCTTCGTCAAGCTTATCCATTCTGCAGCAGTCGACTCCATCCGAGGGAAGGTGATGGTTTCAGTGGAGCTACACGGGCTCCACTGAGCCCGTGTAGCTCAGAGGAGCATTGTGCATTTGTAATGCAACAGGTAAATGCTACCTGTTGCATTACACTGCAACAGGTTGCTCACTGTTCCATATCCATTCTTGCTTGCATCACTGAAATGATGAAGCTACAAACTTGTGGCTTGTCCAAAGTCCTGTGGTTTCAGACATCTGTTAACTCCAAACCGTTCAAGCTGATGAAGTCCTTCCAGCCAGTTTTTCCATTTCTGTAACATATCATGTGGCAAAGGATCATCCCAGCCAACATGTCTTCTGCTTAGATCTTGTAGAATCCCCTTTGCCAGGGGTCTTTGCGACCAAGACAACTGGTGCCAGACGTCCAAGCGGATCGTAGATGGAACTTATGATGGACCAGACTCCTCGTCTTGTCACAACTCTATTTTTGAGAATGATCTTGAATTTCAGCAGGTCTGATTGTATACAACACTGTACTCCCAACACACTAGTGTGTTGGGAGTACAGTGGTTGGGAGAACCTGATTATCCAGGTTCTTCACCCCAATGGATCTTTCATGCTGTGGTATTGCAGTAAGAACACTGCGTCGGTTGCTTATCCATTTGAGAAGTTGAAATTCACCTTTCTTGCACAAATTCCTTGATGTAATGACAGCTTCCTCTTCTGTGCTCACAGAGACCAAACAGTCATCCACATAAAAGTTGTGAAGCATCTATGACATTTGATGGAAACAGTTGTACATTATCCTCTGCACACCTTCTCAGTGCAAAACATGCACAGTTTGGAGACGATGTAGCTCCAAAGCTGTGCAACCATTCAGTATTCCACCAGCTGCTGCTCATATTCTCCATTTGGCCACCAGAGAAATCTCAACAGATCAGAGTCAGATGGTGGTACTCGGACCTGATGAAACATGGCCTCAGTGTCCGCTGTGATAATAACAGTTTCCTTTCTGAATCTAATGATGACACCAACCAATGAACTGTGAGGTTTGGACCTTGTAAGAGTTGAGTGTTTAAAGATTTTCCTCCAGATGTTGCACCACAGTCAAACACGACTCTTATCTTTTTCTTGTGAGGATGATGTATTCCATGATGTGGTATTTACCAAACCTTCTTATCACACTGTTCAAGCTTTTCATCTGGTACTCTCTCAGCATAGCCCTTGGAAATTACATCATTCATGAAGTTAGTATAGTCAGAAAGAAACTGATGGTTTTTGGTGAACTTCCTTCTGAGATTCAAAACCCATTGTTCAGCCATTTTCCTGTTGTTGGGCATTTTCAGATCTTTGTGTCTCAGAGGTAAAGAAATGGTGTAATGTCCATCTTTCATGAACTGATTATCTTCTCTGGACCATCCAGATTGTTCATCTTGAGAACATTCAGGAAAATCAACCTTCAGTCGTTGTTGCCACAAGTCCTCCAGTCTTGACACAGAAATCCTGTTGACAGTAACAGTTTTTTTAAAAAAACATTTATTTATTGATTTTAACAGGGGAATAAGAAACATACATAGGTTCACTTACAAAAACCAAAAGTGTAAAAGAACAGGGAACATACAAATATACACTTACAAATAGACCTAGACCAGACGAAAACCCTAAGGGCACATACCCAGAGTAGATTAAAAAAAAAGAAGAAAAAAAAAGGGGGTGGAGGGGTTGCAGCAGACCCTCAATTGACAACCGACATAAACATCAATTTGACTCACTATATGGCCTTATAGCAATCCCTCTTTCCATCCATCAAGTTGGATATCATTTTGGCACAACCAAGTGTAAAAGACAGACCAGACCACCCAAAATTTATCAAGCTTATTCTTAGTAAAGTAACTGATTTTCTCAAGTGCAAAGTAGAACGTCATTTGTGTGGTCCATTGTGAAATTCTACATAATGTCCTTTTCTTCCAAGAGAGTGCAATGCAACGTTTAGCTTCCAAAAAGGAGACATTAAGTAAGGATCTCAAGTTGTTTGGGATAACAAAGTCTTCAGGATAAATATTCAAGATGCACATTTTAGGATCCAAAGGAACCTTTTTACCAATCATCTGACCTATCACATTCAATACATCTTTCCAAAACGCTAACACTCGAGGACACGCCCACATGCAGTGAAATAAAGAACCTTTTTGGGAAGTACATTTAATGCAAGTGTCAGGAATATTAGGGTTAAAATTATGCAATTTAGCTGGAGTGATGTATTGCCTAGTTAGCCATTTGTATTGTAATAATTTGGAAATTGTGTTAGCAGATTGTGTATGAATCGAAGTGCAAGCTACTGACCATTCCTCACTCGACAAGTTCTCTCCCAAGTCCGCTTCCCATGCTTTTAGGATGTTAGTTGAAGATTCTTTACAATTGTCAACCAACAAGGAATAAATTAGAGACACCTGTCCTCTGTCATATAGGTGACTTACAATAATGTCTTCTAGTGGAGACAAAGAGGGCAGTTCAAGATCATTTTGTTGCTTGGATAAAATGAAATTCTGAACTTGAAGATATTTATAGAAATGTTTAGTTGGAATGTCATGTTTGTTTTTAAGTTCTTCGAATGACATAAATATATCTGATCTATAAAAAAGATCAGATACCTTAGCTACCCCCTTAGCAGACCAGAGTTTAAAACCTGGGTCTGCTCTACCTGGACCAAAGTCCCTGTTTCCAAAAATGGGTGAGAACTGGGATAGCTGTTGCTTTACTCCCAAATAATCCAGTACTTTTTGCCAGACAAGCATTGTATTTTTCAGAAAAGGGTTTTTTGTTTGTTTAATAAGTTTTTTCCTGTCTGATGAATACAAGTATAAGTTTATAGGAATAGAGATATGCTGGGATTCCATTGTAACCCACGCTGGAAATAAAGTAAAACATAGCAGCCCTGATCTGGGCTGCCCAGAAATACCATAATAAATTTGGCAATTGTAAACCACCCCTGTCATAAGGTAGATATAAAAGGGATAGTCTCACTCTAGGACTTTTACCGTTCCAGATGAAGTTGGAAAAAGTTTTATTTATCTCCTTAAAGAAGGAGAGGGGAGGGGAAAGTGGAACTGATTGGAAAACGTATAAAAATTTTGGCAATATTGTCATTTTTATGATATTGATGCGGCCTATTAAGGAAATGGGTAGTCTGGACCATCTTTCTATCAATTGCATAACTGATTCTGTAAGGTGGTTATAATTAGCTGGGATGATATCATGTATTGTAGGGGTAACTTTAACCCCTAGCTGGGTAAATCCTTATTTAGACGCTACATATGGAGTTGAAATTGGAGGATTGAGACGTTCGTTTTCTGATAGGTACAGTATTTCAGATTTAGCAACATTTACCTTATATCCTGAAAAAACTCCAAAAGACTTAATTAAATCAGTTATTGCGGGCAAAGTGTTTTCCAGCCTGGAGCAAAACAGGATTATGTCGTCTGCATATAAGGCCATACGGTGTTCTAAGCTCCCTGATCTTATACCGGTTATATTTTCGTGTTTACGAATTGCCATAGCTAAAGGTTCGATGGCCAATGTGAACAACAGAGGAGAAAGGGGGCAGCCCTGTCTTGTTCCACGTTTCAATTTAAAGGGAGATGAAGTTAGACCATTGGTTAAAATTTCAGCTTGTGGATTAGAATAAATTAGCTTCACCCAGCTAAGAAATTTCCCTCCTATGCCAAAGCGTTCCATAACAGCAAACATATATTGCCATTCTATCCTGTCAAAGGCCTTCTCTGCATCCAGCGACAGGATGGCATTGTCTGGAACTCCAGATTTCTCAAAAATTACATTAAACACCCTTCTGATGTTGTGAAACATCAGAAACCATCAAAACCATTTTGATCGGGTGAATCAACATGGGTAAGAGTAGCTCCAACTTTCTAGCTAACACTTTACACAAAATTTTAACATCATTATTAATAAGAGAAATTGACCTATATGAGTTACATTGAGTTGCAGGTTCACCTGGCTTCAAGAGTAGGGAGATGGTTGCTGTATTAAGTAAGGGAGGGAGAGATCCTTTACTAAAGGATTCCAGATACATGTCAAGCATAGGAGGTATCAGTTTAGATTGAAAAATTTTATATATTTCAATTGGGATTCCATCAGGCCCCGGGCTTTTACCACCTTTCAAACTGGATATAGCCTCAGATAATAATTGTGCATTGAGCTCAAAATCAAGTGAGTTTAAGGATTCACTATCTAGGGGAGTAAATTCTAATGAATCCAAGAAAACAGTTTGTGCATGGGGAGCCAGGCCTGAGTAGTCTGAGCTATACAAATTGTAGTAAAATTTTGAAAACGTGCTGTTTATTTCTTTTAGGTCAGATGTCAACACTCCTTCAGCTGTTTGAATTGAGTTTATTGCTTTATCTGTTTGTTCCTGTTTGATACGCCAAGCCAACAATTTACTAGCCTTCTCACCTTGTTCAAAGTACGATTGTTTTAGTCTCATTAAACTTTTAATCGCTTTATTTGTAGACAGCATGTTGTATTTAACTCTTAACCTAAGAAGTTCTGTGTTTAGTTGGGTTGAAGGATTATGAAATAGTTGTATTTCTGTGCTTTTAATAGATCCATCTAGTTGTTCCAATTCTTGTTTGTTAGTTTTATGCTTGAAGCTAGTGAAACTGATCATTTGGCCTCTTAAGAATGCCTTAAAGGCCTCCCATCTCACAGTAGCCGAGGTTTGGTGAGTGTTCAATTCAAAATACATATCTATTTTTGTTCCAATAAATTGTATGAAATCTGGGTCCCTAAGCCAAATTGATTGTAGACGCTTAGATGAAAAGGAAAGATTAGGAACACTAAGGCAGAATGACACCGGAGCGTGATCAGATATTACTATGCTGTCATGCCAACTGTTAGTAATGTGTGGAACTAGAACAGCTGAGACTAAGTAGTAATCAATTCTAGAAAATGTTTGGCAAGTACCAGAATAGCATGAGAAACAAAACTGATTAGGATGCATCTTTCTCCATGTCAACCAAATTGAGTTCTTTCATAAAGTTAAGTAATTCTTTCCTTGTTTGAGCATGAGAAACGTCTTTGCCTGTTGATCTAATGTTGGAACGAGCGTACAGTTAAAATCACCTCTTATGATGTACTCTCCAGGTAGCAATGCTACAGAGAGAAACAGGTGTCTAAAAAAAGCAGGGTTATCATATCTGCCATATCGATTCTCAGTTACATTGATGAGCTGGAATGGCACCGAGCTGTGGATTAGTGTGATTACGCCCCTCGAGTGTGAGCTAAAGGAAGTAGAAAAAACCCGACCATGCCATCTTCTCCTCACTCTACTAACATCATCAGAGGTCAAATGAGTCTCCTGGAGGAAAACTATCTTAGCCTTTAATTGTTGAATCCGTTTCATCACCTGTCTCAGTTTGACAAGTTTATTCAGACCTCTTACATCCCAAGAGGTGAATTGAAGGTCAGAGGCCATCAGAAAAAAGGAAAAAATATTTCAGCCATGACATGTGTATTAAAGAGTGAGCTGCAGGGGGAAAACATGACAAAAAGAAAGTACAGACACAACAAACAACAATCAGACAATAGAGTGTAAATCCCCAAGCGAAGTACACCCACCCAACCCACTGAGAACACTTCCCATGGAGCCATCCGGGCTCGGCCATGAAGCCCTGCTGGTCCGGTCCAGCCCAGCACTCATGACGAAGAGGAACAGCATAAACCCCATCAAACCGCTGCCCCCAAAAAATCAGTAATGAACTTAACAACCAATAAACTATAATGAAGATAAACACACATTTACATGTCTTAACCTTAGTTATCCTAACCATTTTCTAAATTGACCAAGTGTATTAAACACAAAATAGAGCTGCATTAATAACCATTATAAACCAACAAGGCAAAGAATTGAAAAGATATGAATATAGAAGTGCATTTACAGATATGTGACCATATTTGCATACCTAGTGAGATATGATTAGACATCGACACATAAATGTTCACCTTTCTTGGACTCTGCCTGGTTCGTAACCAGGTTACGCTCCTCCGCTTCTGCTGCCTGGTCAAAAGCGAGACGTTTCTTCTTGTAGGTCACCAAAAGTGTGGCCGGGTGAACAACACCGTAGCGCAGCTCCGGTAACTCCAGAGAGATAGAAGATAGATCCTTTTTCACTTGGTCAAATATCTTGCGCTTTTTCAGAAGTTCGGCAGAAACATCCGGGAAGAACATGACTCTGTTATTCTTCAGACGTATTTCTCCCCTCGTCCTGGCAGCCTTCATGATCCGGACTTTGTCAGCGTAGTTCAGCAGCTTCATGACCACCACTCTGGACCGTGACCCCGCAGCGTCAACCCGCCCGACTCTGTGTGCTCTCTCTGCGATCAGCGGGATCGGGAACGTTTCTGCACCAAGCACTTCAGGCAGCCATTTCTCCAAAAATGCACACATGTCAGAACCTTCAGTCCCCTCAGGGAGACCGATAAGACGGAGGTTGGAACGGCGACTACGATTTTCCAGGTCGTCTATCTTTAGTTGCAGAGCTTCAATGGTAGTTTTCGTAGCAGTGTTATCGGCTTGCAGGGAAGCAATAGAATCCTCGCTAGCGCTGATTCTGTCCTCGGCTTGTGTAACACGCGCGGCAACAATTCGCATATCCGATTGCACCCCCTGGATAGCAGTTAGCAGGCTATCAAATCTCTTCACAAAGTCATCTTTCATCGAGTTAATAGCCGCCACGAGGTCACCAGAGCTACCTGCTTCCATGGCCGCCAGACCATCACCCTCTCCGACTCTGGAGTCATTGTTGACGGGAAGCATATCTGAAGAGTCACTACCAACTGGGGGAGAAGCTGCCCCGTCGCTGCAGGCCATGCTAACGCTAGCTAGCTCGCTACTACTAGACTGTTGCGCTGGGCTCAACAAAGCCGTTATTAAAGCCTTTTTGGAAGTTGGTTTTGAGTTCTTTGGTGCCATTTGGTCAGCGATAACTAGTACAGTTAACTAAAGAAACGAGAAGCAAAATAATACAGGTTGTTAATTTAGTTTTTTAGAAGGAAATTGGAGAGGGCTCCACCGCACGTCCGTTCAGCACCACGACATGACAGGAAGTCGACAGTAACAGTTGATTGTGTCTCTTGTGTCGACATCACAGTCTCCTCTGAGAGGTCCATTCACTGTCCATCCAAGAATCGTCTTAACTGCATAGGGTCCTCCATTTTGACTTCAGTTGACATCCCATGGCTCCAGAGCCATAGGCACATTGGTCCCAATGAGCAAATCAACTCCTGAATTGATTTCAGTTATCAATTCAGGAGTTGGATCCATCTTTCGAGGTCTTCTTGGTGGGGGATGTTGCTGTAATGAACAGTCATTCTTCTCTGTGGGAATAAATCAGGTAATTCACAAAAGATGTCTTCATTCAGCCCAGCAATCTCCAAATCTGACACAATGTTGCTTCCAACCACCTTTTCTTACCCCAACCCTAACCCTGACCCTGACCCTCACCCTACAAACCCAACAATGTCACTGAAAGTTACTCTTCTATTGAACTTCTCCTGTAAATCACACACATCATTTCTCCATCTGTCCCGCAGTTTAAAAGGCAGTTTTTTGATGATTGTTTGCATATTGGCAGGAACATCCAACTCATGCAAACAGCCAGTTTTCCATCACATTCCCTGAGCAGAAAGCAGAACGCTGGCAAAGCAGGCCATGATAAGACTTTATTCATGAATGCAGCAATTATCTTCAATGATCAACCAAAATGTTCTTGAAGTTTAGCTTTAGCATATCCAGAATCACTAGGCATATGAACACAGCTTCTTACTAGGTCATGATGCTGGCCTCTAGTAAACTGCTCCAAGAAGTACCAACAATCTTTGGCACTTTGCGTCTTTATTTCAATGCTGTGTTCAAACGCTGTCATGAATGTCTTAAATTGGAGTAGATCTCCATCAAATATTGGTACGTCCTGTTTTGGCAGAAAACATAAAGATTGTTGATTTACAAGCAGGCTTGTAATTTCATTCTGCTTTTCCAAAACACTCAACAGTTGTTTGTTTCCATAAACTACAGAAAC
This sequence comes from Poeciliopsis gracilis, assembly GCA_911649635.1. NCBI lineage: Eukaryota > Metazoa > Chordata > Actinopteri > Cyprinodontiformes > Poeciliidae > Poeciliopsis > Poeciliopsis gracilis. Next base: position 5,605 of record CAJVRI010001215.1, on the reverse strand, counting down.
TACAGAAATCCATCAAACAAAGCGACTCAGGGTGTGTGCGTCTGTTCATACCTCAGTTCCAGCAGAACTGCATTCAATACCTCAGTTCTAGCAGAACTGAGGTATTGAGCTGCAGTGAAGGAATCTCATTCAATACAATTATGTTTTCTCAGCATTTGTTAAAACTGTCAGCAGGTTTTGTTATGAGACAGATAATCTGTGAAAACAATCAATCTCCTCCACCTCATTCCTGAGCTACTATTACTGGCCAAAGTAATGCAATGTTCTGACCAAAACAACCAATCAGAACCAGGAGGAGGGTCTTAGTGCTGTCAATCAACCTCATTCACTCACTGCTAAATGTGCTAATGGTGGAGAAACAACTTAGCATTACAGGAAAAATGTCTATCTGCTGTCATTGGTAGCTATGCTAACTAGAATGAGCATTCACAACAGGCTATGCTAGCTGCAGCATAGGGATGAGCAGCCACATGAACTGGAGCTGAGCTTCAGACTGATTAAAAGATAATCACTAAATGATCATGTGTCAAATGAAGCTTAAAGATGAAGGAATGAAATGTGTGACCTGCAGCATTAAGGTTACACTGTTTAAACTGTTTAATGCAGAAACATTTACTAGTCAATTTATTGAACTTTCTCTGAAAAAGTTCATGATTTCTGGGTCAGCTCAGCCTCTGATCCAAAGTTGGACAGTATTTTCTGAAGCCTAAATTATACAATAAACATTGATGAGTTAATATCAAATTTATCGATTCGATTAAAAACGTCTCTTTTAACATTTCATTCTGCTTTCAGAAACCACAAAAGGATGATTTATATTACTGTAAAAATGTATGAAAATGTAATATTGCATCACTAAAAATATGAAGTTACTTCACATCATAAAACCCTTTTAATTTAGAATTTATGAAATTTTACAGGTTTTTACATATTTACTTTGACTTTTTAAAGATTTTCTTAAAGTTTGCTTTCTTTCGACTGCACTCAATAAATTTTAAAGTATCATTAAAAGATAATAATATACCTTAAAAAATATAGCAACAATATAAGGTGAAGAACAAGCTTTAATTCAAGATGTAATTTTTATGTAATGCATATTTTCTCCTTCCGGCATCATGTTTTACGTAAAATCCAGTTTGCTTCTCATAAACAAAACTGAAAGTATAAATTTACCTGCATAACAAACAACTTCCAGAAAACATAACCCAATCTGAGGACAGCGAGTATTTGAATTTAAATTCATAAGAATGGATACAATTTTAATAAATTGTAGCTATTTTACAATTAGCTAAAATTGTAAAATTTTAGCCAATTTTAGTGGCTAAAATTTTAGTGCCACTCAGCCACTAGTGGCACTAGGAACTTGGCCTCTTCCTAGTATTTTGTTTTACGTCCCTCCTCTAGGTGGCGGTCATCATCCCGTTCAGAAACCGGCATGAACACCTGACCCACTGGCTCTACTACGTCCATCCGGTCCTGATGCGTCAGCAGCTGGACTACGGTGTGTACGTCATCAACCAGGACGGAGACGGAGTGTTCAACCGGGCCAAGCTCATGAACATCGGATTTGTTGAAGCACTGAAAGAATACGATTACAACTGTTTTGTCTTTTCGGATGTAGACCTGGTGCCAATAGATGATAGAAACCTCTACAGATGTTCTGATCGTCCCAGACATTTATCTGTGGCTATAGATAAATTTAACTACATATTGTCATCAAAAACAGCTTTTGGTGGCGTTTCCCTGCTGACAGAGGAGCAGTTCTTGAAAGTCAACGGTTTCTCAAACACTTTCTGGGGCAGGGGTGGCGAGGACGACGACCTGTACAACAGAATCATCGCTAGAGGAATGTCCATAAATTGGCCGGACGCTCAGGTTGCAAGATACAAAATGATCAAACATGGAAGAGACTTGCACAACGAGGTGAATCCAGAAAACGCTGTTAAACCCCAAAAAACAGCAGAGAATATCGACACTGATGGACTAAATTCACTGAACTTTACTGTCAACGAGATTTTGAAGGATGTTTTGTTCACTTTAATCACAGTGGATGTTCAGCCTCCACCACAGTGAACGTCAGAAATACATGTTAAAATGGTTGTAGCCCTGGCTTGGCTTTGGGTCGTGTGTGTTTTCTCAAACACTGCACAAGTTAAATATATGAGCTTTGTTTAACAACAGCAAACTGGATATTATTTGCTGTTGATCCTTCTGCATCTGCCTGCATTTTCTGTCCTGAAGGGAAACCTGTTTGTCCAACAAGTTAGTTTCATTCTAACCTTCCCTTTTCTCTCTATCTCTGTTAAATTATGTGGGTTGAGTCTTTGGATTGTAGTTTTGTATTTATCAGAGCAGTTTCAGTATTTCCTGAAGCTGCTAAGCACCAAATGTTAAAGTGAAGGAGTTAACTGAAGATGTGCTTTCTTTCTATCATGTTTATGTCAATATAAACTCATGATTCTTGGTAAAATGTGGGGCGAAAAAGGAAAACATTTGTTCAAAAAGATCAAAATCATCCTGCTGATAATAAAAATATGTTTACATCCGTTTATCACAGCAAAGTGTTTGTTTTTTGGTTTTTATATTTCAAGGCAGGTTTTCAAAATTAGTTTCCATGTGACATCAAGGACAAATCAAAAGAAATAATAATTGTGAACCTCCACTAATGAAGAAGCCATTATTCTAAAACCAGATAAAAATCTAAGTTGAGCTTATCGTACTTGGTTACAGTACGATAAGCCAACAGTTACTGGTACAAACGGTTTACTTCTGGAACAATGTTGCTCGATTACCAAAAAACGACTGAAACAAAAAATAAAAAGCATTTTAGTCACATTTTAACATGACTCAAAATAACACGACTGTATTTTCTATTAACTTGCGTAATCCTGATTGCGTAATAGGACACTCCTAAGAACTCCTGTATTTTCTGACTGTATGATTTATTTGGTTTTATAAGATTAACACACACAGTTTACACTGTTTGGACACTGATGAAGAGGAAACTAGTAAAATATATGCAAACTTGCATGAGGAATGTTTGTTTGGTGTTAAAGTTAAAATGTGTCAGTTTAAAGAAATTAGCCATTTATTCTTACAGTAGTTTTTTGAATGGGTTTAATGCAAGTGGGGGCTCGTCCGGGATTATGTTGATAGTTGCACAATTTGGTGTTTATAGAAAAAACAGTTTTCAAGAAAATATATCCTACAATATTAATGTCACAAAATCTACTGTAATGACAGAAATGAAATATAATTTATTGTGGTGTAGCAGATAAATGTGTTTTTTAAGGTTTTGTTGGCTCTAGTGGGCTCTTTTTGATAGTAGTTTGACAAGAAACACGGCAATGAGCAAGAAGGAGGTTATGGGGCAAATGTGGCCAGGCTGGGAATTGAACCAGTGACTTCTGCCACAAGGACTAAAGGGTTTGCCCCTGCACCTCCACAGCACCCTGTTGACAGATGCGTTTTCAAAAATGTATACCTCAGCAGATTAAAAGTACATTTAATTTCACCAACACATCCAGAGCTCTGACTTGAAGCTGAAAGAAAACCTGTGGAATGAGCTAAAGATTAGGGTGATGGACAGAATCCTTCCCAACTCACAGACCTGGAGGTCCTCTTCAGAAACAATGAGGGAAGATAAACATTTTTACAAAGTAGAAATAAGACCCAACAGATAAATAACGCCATTGAAGATAATGATAAAATATTATCCACAAATGTATAGTTTCGAAAATATGTATCGTGTGTATTTTCTTAAAGATTTTGATGATGTAGTTTGACAAAATGAGACAGAGACAGACAGCAGAGATCGTCTCATCACATACTGGGGAGGCAAGATTTTTCTTTAAGGTTTGGCAGGAATTTTAAAGAAATGGAAAAAAGTCGTGAGAAGATCGTTATGTTCAGTTTCTTGAACTTGATGCCAAAGTTGTGTCAAGTGTGAACGAAGCTTCTTCCGGTTTTATTAGTGCAGCACCCACCCTCTCTTCCTTCTGCTCATTTATGTGTAAAGCGAAACAGTCTGAAAAGCTTTTGCTCATCTTGAAGCTAATTATGTTGTCATGAATCAGAAAGCTCAGGTTCCAGCTGGTTTTGCACCAGATGACAGTGGAGCGAGGGACCTTCAAGTAGCTTCTTCATGCACAGTTGTTTTTAGTGTTACATTTTTATTTTAGATTATATTGTTAGTGTGATAGATTGGCTGAGGACCAACATGTAGGGAGCAGAAACAGGGAGACGTGAGGAAAAAGCCACCCGTCATGAACTCTGTTAACATTTGCTTATTTGTCTGTAAAATATTCTCCCGTCCAAAGATGCAAAGTTCTGTCTGACTCATCAAATAGTGCACAAAGAAGGTGTTAAAGGTTGTAGTCAGATCTGGTTTGACTGGTGAAGATTTGCATTGTAAACTTGATAAAGGGCTTTGGAGATCACAGTTTCTCATCAAGGATGGAATAGAAGCAGAGTCTGTTTTTGAACTAATGTTTTGTGGTGAGAAGCTATTTCATCATCAAAGAAAAATAACGCCCTGTTTCAGGTTCTTTCAGGAAGTAGAAGCTGAAAAAGGGCGTTGGTATTGGAGACCACAGAGTTCCTCATCAGGAATGTCAAAGGACAGGGAAGATAAACATTTTTACAAAGTAGAAATAAGACCCAACAGATAAATAATGCCATTGAAGATAATGATAAAATATTATCCACAAATGTATAGTTTCAAAAATATGTATCGTGTGTATTTTCTTAAAGATTTTGATGATGTAGTTTGACAAAATGAGACAGAGACAGACAGCAGAGATCGTCTCATCACATACTGGGGAGGCAAGATTTTTCTTTAAGGTTTGGCAGGAATTTTAAAGAAATGGAAAAAAGTCGTGAGAAGATCGTTATGTTCAGTTTCTTGAACTTGATGCCAAAGTTGTGTCAAGTGTGAACGAAGCTTCTTCAGGTTTTATTAGTGCAGCACCCTCCCTCTCTTCCTTCTGCTCATTTATGTTTAAAGCGAAACAGTCTGAAAAGCTTTTGCTCATCTTGAAGCTAATTATGTTGTCATGAATCAGAAAGCTCAGGTTCCAGCTGGTTTTGCACCAGATGACAGTGGAGCGAGGGACCTTCAAGTAGCTTCTTCATGCACAGTTGTTTTTAGTGTTACATTTTTATTTTAGATTATATTGTTAGTGTGATAGATTGGCTGAGGACCAACATGTAGGGAGCAGAAACAGGGAGACGTGAGGAAAAAGCCACCCATCATGAACTCTGTGAACCTTTGCTTATTTGTCTGTAAAATATTCTCCCGTCCAAAGATGCAAAGTTCTGTCTGACTCATCAAATAGTGCACAAAGAAGGTGTTGAAGGTTGTAGTCAGATCTGGTTTGACTGGTGAAGATGTGGATTGTAAACCTGATAAAGGGCTTTGGAGCTCACAGTTTCTCATCAAGGGATGGAATAGAAGCAGAGTCTGTTTTTGGAAAAAAATGTTTTGTGGTGAGAAGCTATTTCATCATCAAAGAAAATAACGCCCTGTTTCAGGTTCTTCGGGAAGTAGAAGCTGAAAACAGGGCGTTGGTATTGGAGACCACAGAGTTCCTCATCAGGAATGTCA